>CAJOBZ010000055.1:450000-500000 GCA_905332375.1 Pieris macdunnoughi | reverse complement strand
GGGGGGGGGGGGGGGGGGGGGGGGGGGGGGGGGGGGGGGGGGGGGGGGGGGGGGGGGGGGGGGGGGGGGGGGGGGGGGGGGGGGGGGGGGGGGGGGGGGGGGGGGGGGGGGGGGGGGGGGGGGGGGGGGGGGGGGGGGGGGGGGGGGGGGGGGGGGGGGGGGGGGGGGCCCCACCAACCCGCGGGGGTTGGGGGGGGGGGGGGGGGGGGGGGGGGGGGGGGGGGGGGGGCGGTTTTTTTGGGGGTGGGGGGGGGAAAAAAAAAAAAGGGGAAAGGGGGGGGGCGGGGGAAGGGGGGGGGGAATTGGAAAAAAGGGGGGGGGGGGGGGGGGGGGGGGGGGGGGGGGGGGGGGGGGGGGGGGGGGGGGGGGGGGGGGGGGGGGGGGGGGGGGGGGGGGGGGGGGGGGCCAAGGGGGGGGGCCCGGGGGGGGGGGCGGCCGGGGCGGGGGGTGGTGGGGGGGGGGGGGGGGGGGGGGGGCCCCGGGGGGGGGGGGGGGGGGGGGTTGGGGGTTTTTTTTTTAGGGGGTAAAAAGGGGGTAAAATGGGGGGGGGGGGGGGGTTGGGGGGGTGGGGGGGGGGGGGGGGGGGGGGGGGGGGGGGGGGGGGGGGGGGGGGGGGGGGGGGGGGGGGGGGGGGGGGGGGGGGGGGGGGGGGGGGGGGGGGGGGGGAGGGGGGGGGGCGCTTTTGGGGTGGTTTGAGGGGGGGGGTTTGGGGGGGGGGGGGGGGGGGGGGGGGGGGGGGGGCGCCGGCCGCCGCCGGGGGGGGGGCGGGGGCGCGGGGGGGGGGGGGGGGGGGGGGGGGGGAAAAAAAAAGCGGGGCGGAAAATTTTTTTTTTTGAAAGGTGGTTAATCCTATCTTTTTAAATTATTTAGTTCTTCAATGTATGTTTTACTAGACAGCATCCGGCTTATCTAAAATAATGGGTGATACAGCGATAAGTAATGTTGTCTCATAATATTAATAATATAGTTAAATTTCCATACAATTCCATACAAAAGTAAAATTTTCAGCTCTCAGAAAATCCTCTTTCAGTTGTTTCGAAATATCCATGGCTTTCTTTCTCCATTCGCTTTTTACTGGCGCTTCTATTTCTTATATCCACCTTATTTGGGGCTTTTTCTCCTTCTTTTTTGTCTTTAGTCTACCTATTATCTTGCTATATGCCTGGCCACTAGCCATTTCTGTTTTAAGGCATAATATATAACTTTTGTTTTACGTATTTTTTCTGTATACTTCTCTTAAAATAGTGCCTTCAGAAACAATATTGTTGATGTTACCCGTCCATGACGAAGACCCAACCTTTCCTTTATAAATATTGAATTATGCAATTCACAAGAGAAATATTGAATATCAATAAGATCACATCCTGATTTGTGTAAAGATCGGGGACAAAGGTGAATCTGACGAGTCAGCCATTTTATTTGTATGCAAATTACGATCGATATAAAATTACAAAAGCAAATCAGAAATACTATTATTTGTCGAGCTCAAGCGGGCGTGGTCTGATTGACATTTGTCACAAAATGTGCCTTGGGTCACATTTTAATATTATAATTTGGCAAAACGTAACTAGACGTAACTAGAAGTCTTATTTAAAAAAAATATATACAGGTACTCTTTGGTGATTATGGCAACACGATAATTTGAAGCATATCTCCCGGTTATTGCACAGACTACTAATTAATTAAACGATGTAGGTGTCAACATACATTATTTGCGTTCAAACAGTTATAAAATCTATCATTTTTGATAGATGTAGTACAAATCAACTGCTAATATATGTATGTATATAGTTCCAATCCGTCTGCAAAAACCAGCCTAGGAGTTCAGGCACTTCTCTTTGGAATTCTTTGCGGATGAAACAGTACTTAGCTGGTATATCCAGTCGGTACGGTATTCGGTAGTGGGCTGATCAATTTAAAAAAAGCATTGTTAAGTGTCTATCTCAATCCGTTGTTTTGCTGGTTTCTTTTCTGTTTGATAAAAATTGCTAATATTTTATTGTATTTTTAAGTAGCATTTATTTTTTACCATAAGTGTCATATATTTTAGTTAAAAGAGCTTGTAACATATACCGTAGATATAGAATTATGTATGATGTAGTAAACTTCAATAAATATATAGTATTAAATATTCATCTTAAATTCTAACTATTAAAGGTTTTATCACAAATGTTCACATTCCTCAGTGAGTTTGTACCAAATGAGGCACGCGACCAGGTAGCAAGATTAGCTTGGCACCTGCTCCAATTGTTGTGACACACGCATGAGCCGGCCTTTTCGTTATCTGCTTTTTTATAAAACCAAAGAAACGGTGATAGACCAATCTAAGTGTTACGCGTAGTTCACAGGTTCCGATGACTCATCATAATACACTAATAAAAACTCTTTTCAAACATTGCAAAGTGTCATTTCCGAATCTCATTTAAGATTTATAAACGCGTAAAGAAGCAAGATGGACTTCTATCTACGTAAGACGTGGCTTGGGCTTTTAAAACTACAATTATTACCAATAACAAGACCTGGCTGTATGGACTAAGGTCCTATGCCTTTCCCATCAGGGATAAATTAATATCATCATCATTATAAACGCGTAAAGATTGACAGTTGGAATAAACAGAAATTTTGGTAAACCATAAAGTAAGTAGACGACGATTCAATCAAAATAATTAATAAAAAACGGTACCTAGTAATAATAATAGTATCTACAATTCCCAAATTCTACACCATTTTGTTTATACCTATTACAAACTTCCTAATAATCTATGCAATTCATAATATTTTTATAATATTAATTAATCGCTTAGAAAATCAGTGTTGTCATCACCGAAAAATAAATTCCAGCAAGATCGCCAATTATTTCATTTAATGAAACGTCGCGGTGACAGGAAAAGGAAGCGAGGTCTAACTTTAGCCGATTGTGCACTGACTGACAGCTAGATTTGATTAATTAATTTTTGGCCTTATCCGCTGTAGGGCTACCAGATGGCCCTTTGAAGTCCTTTTAAACATTATTACTGCAAATTGCCGCAGATTCACTATTATCAAAGACTAGACTATGTAGTAAAAATCTCTCTTTATAAGCAGGTCTAATTTACAACTTTGATTCAAGTAGAGATGTCGAACCTAAGTACAGCTTGTTATAGATATAGTTTTACAATTATTAAACATGACCGAATAAACCCCTGAATTATCAATATCAAAGAATTGATAACCCTGGCGAGCGATAATAAATCGTGCGTGCGCTTTGGCCTCCCGGTAGATGTCGCCAGCGTCAGACAGATCGCTGAATAAATGATTAACTCAAACGTTATAAGTCTAGACCGAAATAGTCGCCTAACGACGTATACAGGTAGATGAAGCCGTCAAATTGAGTTCCGGTAGATCATTAAAATCCAAAGTTATTCTAAGAATACATCATTTAAAGTACAATGTATTGATTCGTCACACGCGGGCCGAAATGTCTTTTATTTTTGCACATGGCAATGTTTGATTTCATAGACAATAAAACGTGTGGAAATAGCGTATTCAACCGTATATATACCTACTCTTTATAAAAGGTGAATATTAATAATTCATGAAAAATATATATTTTCTTAGTACTAGATAAATTTTCATTCATAGCATAAGTAGATAGTAAATACTTAGAAATCTATAGAACATTCTTTTATTATAATAATTTTAATGTGCCATAAAATAACATAATAAATACCTGATTCAATAGTTATATATGCAAATGTATTTGTTGAATCACAAGTAATAATAAATCTATAATCACAATAATACATATAACAATAACCCAGTACTAACCTTAAATTTTCTTTATAATACCGGTTTTGGTTTAAAATATATCTAGTGCTTCGCAGTTCGCACCCTAAAAAACAAGGTTTTTATACCTAGAAATTGTTGAACAGAACATGGCTTGTTAGTGAATATACAAATGAATTGGGGAAATAATATTTCCGTTAAATAAACAATACTAAGTCGGCACAGATGTTGGAAGGGTCGTCCTTTCATCCCACATTATAAAATCCGGGACAAAATTTTGTTATTAATAATCATATCGGCGCCATTACGAAAAACTAACCGCCAAAGACACATGTGCGGATTCTGTCAACTTGAACTTCTTGTTTAACTGGAAATCCATTTTTGAAAGTAATTTGATTCGATATTTTACTATAATTAACAGAGTGCAAACTTATAATTTAAATTTTAATTTAATCTATATTATTATTTAGTACGGAGTATAGTACTAAAATTATAACGAAATACCTAACTACGCAAATACTTAAGGTAAAGACGTGTTAAGCAATACATTTTATAAACTGACGACCCTAAAAACCCAATACTACAAAATATATAGAATCCTCTTTTGCATTTATTAATGCGTGGTATTTTAGTTGCAATCTACCCATCGTAAAGTCATTGTTTGTTTAATAACAGTAAAAGTATTGTCTAAAGCCAGGTAAAAATCATGTTTTGACATGAAATAAGCAGGCGCCCTTACGAAAACAATTGATTTTTTACCTGCAATGCGTCGTTAATGGAACAATTTTCAATATTCAACGATTTACAATATTTTAGGTATTCGTCAGGTTCGCGTCGGTGAAATACTAAAGTTGTATATTATGTACGTATTATAACACTCACTTTGTGTCTAACAATTGCTACTAATGATTACAAAAATACTTGTAACAATTTCATCGATTTCAAATCTGTATACCTACGTAATAAATAAGTCAATGTTTTTATACCTAAGCTATTGTTTCATTAAATAAATTTGCGTTGTGGATTAAATCTTATGGTTAACAAGGTAAAGGTAACTAATTACTATAAATTAATTTTAAAACATAACCCAACATAAAAAGCATAATTTCTTACAAGACAAGTAAAACGTTCTTATTTGAATCTTGCAAGTAACCAGAATTCAAATGAGTGCAATCAAACCATACACACAATAAAAACTTAAATTAATCACCACCAACAAAATCAAACATAAATTTTATCACAACCAACAAAATCAAACATTAATTTTCTCAAAACCAACAAAATCAAACATTTAATTATTACATCCAACAAAATCAAACATTTAATTTATCACAACCAACAAAATCAAACATTAATTTTCTCAAAACCAACAAAATCAAACATTTAATTTATCACAACCAACAAAATAAGATGAAGAATAATGTACCTTTAGTAGGCAGATGAGTAAAATCATCACTTTAATTAGGTACATCATTCGTGTTTTTTCACATTATAACCATTGAATAATTTAGAACTAAGTTTGGACAACATAACAGCCGCTTCGAAGATGCCTCAATGATTATTGTAACCCGTTACACAGTAAATAGGTATTCAATTATTGAACTTACCACTGGGCTATCGTCTCCTAGATCAGAGTCACGGTCGGCGTCTGCCATGGCATACGCCGGGACCGGCTCACGGTTCTTAACCCGAATCTTGGCGGTTGTAAAGACACGGAAATAATAACGCCACGGCACGTGTCCACTGGCACTCACGGAACATACGATATGCGATACGTGTGTCGCGTTCGCGCGCACGGAATGGTGTGAGGCACACTAGCGCCCCTCTAAGCAAGCTCCGCCTATAGGCGTTTACGTCATGGCGAATCAAACGCTCCTATCAAATTGATTCCGCGCTCCGCCTCTGACGATTGTTTTTATTCGAATCGAGATCGCTTGATGTTTAATTGTTATGTTAATGATACTTATGATGAAGTAATCTATACATTTAAATCTTACGTTTTCTATATTAAGTTTAACGCGTTTTACTAATTCAAATAGTTTACTGTATTATTTTATTATTTCTTTTACCAAATGTCGATCATTGTGACGGGTGGTCGATTCTTAAATCATTATTTGTATATATTAGGTACAATATGTAGAAACTTATTATGGTACATTTTATTTAAACACATTTTAAGATTAAAAACTAGACATTTTAGAATAAGTATTAAGTAGGTTGATTATAGATAATTGTTTGCATGGCCAAGTGTGACTGATACTTTTAATCGTCAAATGTCAATGTAAACATAGGTACTAACTATAAAATACTACAATTAACAATATTGTATCGATAAACGTATTTTGTTACTTTGACCTTTGCGTGTAATTTATATTAAGTACATAGTTATGTTTTGTATTGTATTTTATATTTATGTTTGTTATTTTTAGGTCTGGATGATCTGAGAGAAACTGTTTTAGCAGTAAGACCGCCCATTTACATGCTTGTTGTCCTTATTTGTGTGTTATTATTATTACGTTATATACGTATAGCAATATATGTCTTGTAATTTCAATAAATTTGTGTATTGCAACTGAATTTGACTTTAATTGGCTTAAAGGTCTCGGTTACCAGGCCATAAAATTAAAAAATAATTGACTTTAGCCTTTTATTTTTTTTATCTATAGGTACTTATTTTAATTTTCTTTGAAACTTCATAGTTTTTACTACCAGATTTAGAAAATCTGTTTAATTTTTAAATAATTTATCTATTAATGTGCTGATAGATAGATATTTTTTTGGTAAATAAGAAAATGATGTCCCTATATGTATAAATTACCTAAATAGATACTTACTGAATGATTTGCGTGTTTTTCGAGAAACTGCCAGACAAGTATGACAGTTTAAATCTATTTTATATTATGATTAAATAGATTCTATCAAAATGTTGCCATATTAACTCAATCAATTGCTTAAGTTAGTATTTTCATATCAATTTTGTAATAGGAAATTCGGTTTTGTCGGGGAACCGTGCCACCTAGTATCATGTGATTTACACAGATCCAAATGCACTCACATGGCGGGTACATAATGCACGCAGTAGGTAGGTATACCATGGGGGTGAGATTGGATAATGTTACTGTGTAAAAAACAAACCAGTGGCGGTACAACCATTTTAGGTCTCGGCCTCAGATTTTTGTAGCTGTTTCATAATCTCATAGGCAAGTAGGTGATCAGCCTCCTGTGCCTGATACACGCCGTTAACTTTTAAGGGTCTAAGGCAAGCCGGTTTCCTCACATTATTATTCTTCACCGTTCGAGCGATTGTAAAATGCGTAAAGTCTTCTCTGTCCCGTATTAATAAGGAAGATGGTACCAAGTAGTAGTCCCATCATAGCCATGCACATGCAACCGCAAGAAAGATATAATAATATAAATCTTTTTTTTTTAAATTGCCATAGGGCTTGTGAGTGCGTTGCCGGCCTTTCAAATTGATACGCTCTTTTCTTGGAGGACCCTAAGTCCAATTGGTTCGGAAATACCTCAGTAAGCAGCTAGTTTGCCCCGAGATCGAAATCTGTCACAAGGTTTTAAGTTTTTCAGCGCCGGATTGCCCTCAAGAACACGAAGGACAGCCTGTGCGTCCATCACCGAATGCTGAATGTTCCGATGGTGGACACCCAGAAGGAGATCTCGTCTCGTCTTCTCTCTGTTTTCTATTAGAAATATATTCATATCATATTTACGATTGAGGTTAATAATATTTAAGGTTATTAATACAATATTAAGTCCACAATATAAGCGTAGGTAGATAGGCTCAGACAGCAACAATTAATACAACAGGCAGATCAATCGCTTGTCGAACTGCACTCTGAACCAGTTTTATGGTGGTTCAAGTTACATACTCGCAGATTTTAAATTTAAGAAATATTAATTATTAGGTACGTCGTGGAAACTCGTGAATGTAATGTCCATTTTAATACGTCTTAATATAGGTAATAAATATTTAATGTTTTCTTATCTCCTAGATTAAAAGATTATCAAAATATTATTAATTTACAATAAGTATTCGACATGTGTTTAACGTGTTACTTTTAGTAGCATATTGCTTTGCCCTAAATTAACATGTATAGTTTAAAATTTACCTATTATAGAACAAAACTTTGTTTGGAAATTGTGTTCACATAATTACCAATAGATGTCGCTGTTTTTGCAGAGAAGAAGTATTATCACAGCCAAGGAAGGGGTGTTTTTGTTCAGATATAGGTACTATTATTACATAATACAGCTAAACGATATATTATTCATGTTGAATCTATCATTTTTGTATTTATAATAATTCATAACATTAAGGGGACCATAATCGTTATAATTCAGTAGGTACTATAAAACTATCTTAATTGAAATATTGATAATCACAATATAAATACGAAATTAACTTTACGATAATTGAAAGGATTTCAATAAAGTTTATCATTGCGTAAATTAAATAGACACTAGCGCCACTCTAGAACTTCTTTCATCAAAAGTTGTTAAATTAGCAATAAGATTCACACGGCTGTCACTTCCACCACAAGCTTAGTAATCGCTGGCGGCTGATTGATGAGTCCTCCCCCTCTACCCCCTCACCGTTTAGACTTAACTGATCCATGCTCAAGAGATCTATTACCACTCCATACTTTTATTTCACACATTTGCTAATGCTAATGGGTATATATAAAATAAATTTTGCGAGAATTCCGCATCCTAGATTTCTTAAACAGTAGATAATATACTCAATCAATTATTAATCTTTGCTTCTAACAAACAAATTTTATTAATATACAGTGGTGTCATCATATTTTCTAAAACTCCAAATTCCGATAATAGATGTCACTTAACTTAATATATCATTTCTTACGATAGCGCCGTCGTGAAGGATAGTAATTTGACAAATACTTAATTCAATAACCGGGTACTAGATGTCAGTTCTCAAATTAATAAGATAATATCGAATGTGTTATTTTATTTTGACCGAATTTCCTGCCGTAAGGTTTTGTTCTACTACAATTCACTGCTGTATACAGATTACAATTCAAATTTCATGACTACGTTGTTAAATGATTTTTTCAATTTTACCTTTGTTTGCAAACATAGGTATAATAATTTGAATAGAACAATTAAAAACTCGCATTGTACCAGTCCTTTTATTATCTATTTATTACCTCTAGATACCCCAGTAATCCTCCTATCAGTCCCTCCTTTCAGAAGAACGCGTTTTGGCCAAAACTCACCGATATTCAGATTGAGCATTCTGATAAACGATTCTCTATTAGTCTGGATTACCATAGTTGCTCCCCTCACACATTGAAATCAATTTTCTTTTAGTTTTATATTTTATAAATCGATGTACTTTTTTTTCCTTCGTGTTTGTTATGTTTGCCTTTAAGTGCTTGTCACGTTAAATCTTGTATTTAAATTGTTTTATACAGTACCAATGTATCAGTGTGCCTAAAATATTATATATTTTACTATAGAGCAATTAGGTAATCTTGTTAAAATTAAGGAAACTGTAAACTAATGGCCGTTTTGGCTTAATTTAAAGTTATCAACAATTTAATGGAAGGGCGCATCGGTTCTCCAACCCTCGGTGCCCTCTAGACGTTGATAAATTAACTATAATATTGAAGTGCAAGACTCAGCGGGAAAATTAAATTAGCCGAACGCTTTTATTGCCCTCTAGTCTTAGCTTAAATTATAGAAAGTCCGTCTAAACTTGACATTTTTACATTAACACGTGTTAAACGAACCACAGTGTTTAGGGTTGCAACTGGCGGAAATTTGTGGAATATAGGTATTTAATTAAGTACCACTTGAGGTTATTAAAATTATATAGCATCTATAATTCGCTACATGCCTAGGAACAAATTTAATTATTAGTGATATTGGTGTATATTTAGAAACAAATGTCAATGGTTTTTGGCGGGAGTTGAACAGAAAAGTTCGCGCCGAAACTGTTTTTGTAACCTTATATATAAGTACTTTTGAAACTAAATCATATTGTATAAGTGAAGTACTTATTATTTATTATATCTTATATATATGCACTTAACTCATAACTATAGAATATCCGCAGGAGAATTTAAATTAGAAGGTGTATACAATAGAAATTGTCGGCGTCGTTTTGTTTCTCGGTTAACCCTACCTCCGAGGCTACATTAACAAGTGTAGAAATTATTATTCATTATTTGTAGTCGTGTGGACCTTATGGCTTTCTGCGGCATTCTGCATTTGTTAAACATTAATGTACAGTCGCGGTTTACTTAGGGCAAAGTATGCATAAGTGTTTCTAAGTAATGATCGTTCTTAAAAAGCGTGCGAATGAATAACGCTAATAATTTGTAAGTCAGCGCTGAAATGGACGCAAAATATTCAAACGGAATGCGAAAGAATTTGTGTAATTACTTATTAATTTAGTGCTATAATATATACAATGTTGCAAATAGGCTAATTTCATATTTACAATGCATTGATCGGAATTCGGTATGAATAGTTTAGGTAATAATTTTTCCACGATCTTTATATCAATTAAATTTTGCTTTTTGAGTGTATATACTTTAGTATAAAAAAATCAGTGGTACTACAACCTTTGTAGGTCTGAGCCTCAGATTTCTGTATCTGTTTCATGATCATTTGTCTAAGAGGCAAGTAGGTGATCAGCCTCCTGTGCCTGTCACACACGCTGTCGACTTAGGGTCTAACGCAAGCCGGTTTACTCACGATGATTTCCTTCACCACCGTTCGCTCGAATGTTAACTTTTAAGTATAGAAAAAGAAATAATTAAAAAAAACATTTATTGTTATATTACATGTTTACATATTAGTGATGTTTGCATTCCGTATTAATCGTTTTCGTTCCCGATGTTGGCCTACATCGAGTTAAAAATAAATGCTATTCACGTGACGATGAATCGCTTCCAGGGTTGCCAAGATAATTCAAAGGTAAAAAAATTACTAAAAAGTTTCTCATTTGTCAACCCTATTAAAGCGACAGACATTAAGGAGAAGTTATAATGGGTACAGTTTGTTCGCGAGGTTGTTCAGTTCTGGGGGCTTCCTTGGCGGGGCCAGTTTTAGTTATGGGGATGATCCTTTCACCGGAGTTTAGTGGTGCTCTTTTTGGAGCCGTGATAGTGAGGACGCCATCAGAAGAGAGAGAACTAACGACATCAGCGACATCGTAGCCAGTGGGGAGGATATAACGACGTGTGAATTGACGGGAAACGAATCCGTGTTCGTCCTGTTTCTCTTCGTGTTTGCCTTCTACAACCACTGAGTTATTGCAGGCCTTAACTGTGATGTCTTCAGGAGCAAATTGTTGAACATCAAGGATAACCTGAAATTTAAAAAATGGTGTTTAAGAAAACACGATGTCTGCATAATATTACTTAATAGGGATTTCTTAAAAACAGTCTCACTCAATATAGGCTTAGGTATAACAGAGGGCAAATGCACAGGAGGCTCACTTGATTTTAAGTGATACCGCCGCCCATTTTCGAGTGCGTTGCCGGCTTTTTAAGAATTGGTACACTCTTTTCTTGAATGAGCCTAAGTCGAATTTAGCCTAAGGGCAGCTGGTTCCACGTAGTGGTGGTGCGCGGAAAAACTGCCTTAAAATCACACTTGTGGCACGCCGGACGTCGAGGTGATACGGGTGGAATTTCGTATCCTGCCTCCGATGATGAAACTTTAATTTGAATTTTTTTACCCAAAAATTATGTAAACAAGTATTTGATTTAAGGAGTAAAGAAAGGAAGATGCCATATTTTGCTTGTTACTCAATATTTTAGTAACTTAACCCTCTAAAGTGGGCTGTGGGTATAAAAATCAATAAGAAATCAGTATTAATTAACCTGGTAAACCTGGTTGCTTTTTTGACGAGATGCAAATATCACTTAATATCAATTAAATTACCTCGAATTTCTCCTTAGTCAAATTAATTGTGCTCGAAGACTCCTGTCTCGCGAGACTCGTTCTCCATGGCCTGAAGTATGAATTCCTGAGAAGAGATGACGAGGGTAGGGTGGATAGGGAAGATAGGAGGTCGTCTCTGCGAAGGCCCATGCCGAAGTGCTGGTCCAGCAGGCGGGAGGGCCTCTCCCAGTCATCCCACCAGTCGCGGAACATCATTGGGACTATGGACATCTGCAATTTAATTAAGTTTATTAAAGGTGCTCACGGGTCTCCCCATAACAGCTGCGCTATGGGAGAAACCGTACCAAGAGGAGAGATATCACTAGCAGGGCAGCAGACACCTTACGGTGACACGACCTTCAGCAATGAAGAATACCAGAAGAATCTATAGGTGTTAGTTGATCCCATGAATTTACATAAATAAACAGTATCAGTAAAAATGCCAGTATCGAAAATACATAATTTTTCCCAAAATTAAAGTATATCCGAAAGACGCATTCCACATCGCATCTAAAAACTAGAACAACAGAAATCTGGAACCATTCCATGAATGATTCACCTGAAAACGCTTTTGGATCTGATGCAATACGATTTTCATTATCTTACATTGAAATTTTAGTCGATCTATTTTGAGATATTGAATCATATCTGTCGTAATATAGAATTTAAGAAAATAGATAATATATAAAATCTAAATATAAAATGCAATAATTAACTGCTGAAGAGGTTCGAAGACATTTTTTTATGTAACAGGAGGCAAACGGGCAGGAGGATCATCTGATGTTAAATGATATATAATGTACCTACTATAAGTGACATGGCCAGAAATCTTGCTAGTGCGTTACAGCACTTGATTGCTAAAGAATTATAACTATCTAGCTTACTTAAAATGACGTAAAATTAGATAAAGATGGATTATATGCAATTATTAATAATCAAAACAATAAATCTACCTTGTTTTGTTTCGTTGGCGCGCGCCGCGTCGTTGCTGTCGTATCGAGACTAAGGAGACCACGTTTCAGTAAAGATTTAAATAGAAATTTTCAGCTGCCCACGTTTGATGATTCAACGGGAACGCCTTGAACTTGACGAATTAGGGTGCACAGTTTATTGGGAATAATTGGATATTATTGGCACATTTAAATTATAGTTTTCTCAGACTGAGTTTTGACACCAGGCTCTCGCGCTGGCCACGATTGCTATAGCACCCGAATTGTCGAGTTATATAAATATTGTAATTATTAATTATTATTTTTGTAATCTATTAACTAATTCAGGCTAAGTACATCAACGAATAAGACCGATAATTATTGTAGTTAAGGTAACCAATCCGCACTATATGTCATAATCGTAAACCACCAAACCCGAAATAATTGATAACTCATTGGCATACATAATTTGATATATATTTAACCCTGAGGTACGCAATTAAAAAATAATTTCCTTAACAATACAAAAGATTGTTATATTTTGTATTATTTAATTATTCAATGTCGTACAAACAAATGCTAGCTTTTATGTTAAATTTTAATTAATATCGTAAATAATTGTTTTTCGAATCGCTAACTAAATTGTAGTCACTGTAGTGTCGTCTGAAGATTGTTAAAAATGTAATTGAATCAAAGAAAAGTGGGTGTTTTTAGAGAATAAATGCTGCATTTTTCGTGGGCGTAATGATCCAAACATCTAAATTTAATTCTATTGTCAAACAAAATTCTATCTTCGTTACGTCAAAAATCATTTTAGTTTAAGAATATATCATCATCCTCCGATGATACTTTATTCAGTATCAAGATTATTATTTAATGTGCCATTTGGTACTAAAATATAAATAGATTATTATGCTATGATTAGTCCACAAACCCAATGCCGCCATACGTTTGTCATATCTGCAAGTACTGTTACTACGACGCATTCACGGAAAATTTTATTTTAACATTAAGAATAAGATTTAGAAACGGCCGAAACTAATACATTTATAGTCCTGTTTGTTTCTTTTGATTAAAATAATTTTGAAATAGGCTGGAATTAAATATATTTCTACATAATATTCAATATTACGTGTAGTTTTCACTAGAAAAATAACAAATATAATCGTAGCAGTGTTAGCCCAATGGTTAAGCGTGTGAGTATAAATCTACGTGCACAAATGGCGTAATTTTTCTACCAGCTGCATTCCGCCGTTCCTCCGGCATCGATTCCGGCGTAGCATGATTTTCTATAGCTCTATCTATGGGTAAATGGACTTCGAAATTAAAATTTTGTATTCTTTTTGTTAAATTTGTCAAGCAAATTTGATCGTTTACAGGGCACTTTAGATATAGTGGATTTTTTTTTTTAAAATATAATGGCAATAGTTTTGACTTTATGCCAGTTTCAAGTAAAAGGTTGGGAAACTACACGCGAGAAAAAAATATAGTGGACTTTTTGCACTTATGTATTCTAAAAAGCTGTAGGACATCACTTTGCTCTATTGTCAGCTTAAGTTACCACAGCGTATGCGATATAGTAATTTTTATTTGTTTCTCACAACTGGGTTACATAATCGATGTTTTCATACAGATGCCAAACTTTTTTAAAAATATTTGACAGCCTGTATTCATCAGGGATAACATATACTTCAAATCGGTCCAGTGGTTTCGGAGTCTACTCACTGCAAACCAACAAACAATAAGATCTTTTCTTTTTAAAATATTAGTGTAATTGTATAAAGTAACATTTACTCGTAAGGAAAACGTGGCGATACGGATGGTATTTTGTACTCTGCCTTGTCGTCCGATTATGAAATTATGTTACGGCCATAATTTAACTAAAGATCGCTGAATAAGGGCCTCATCCCCCCCCCCCCCCCCCCCGGGGGGGGGGGGGGGGGGGGGGGGGGGGGGGGGGGGGGGGGGGGGGGGGGGGGGGGGGGGGGGGGGGGGGGGGGGGGGGGGGGGGGGGGGGGGGGGGGGGGGGGGGGGGGGGGGGGGGGGGGGGGGGGGGGGGGGGGGGGGGGGGGGGGGGGGGGGGGGGGGGGGGGGGGGGGGGGGGGGGGGGGGGGGGGGGGGGGGGGGGGGGGGGGGGGGGGGGGGGGGGGGGGGGGGGGGGGGGGGGGGGGGGGGGGGGGGGGGGGGGGGGGGGGGGGGGGGGGGGGGGGGGGGGGGGGGGGGGGGGGGGGGGGGGGGGGGGGGGGGGGGGGGGGGGGGGGGGGGGGGGGGGGGGGGGGGGGGGGGGGGGGGGGGGGGGGGGGGGGGGGGGGGGGGGGGGGGGGGGGGGGGGGGGGGGGGGGGGGGGGGGGGGGGGGGGGGGGGGGGGGGGGGGGGGGGGGGGGGGGGGGGGGGGGGGGGGGGGGGGGGGGGGGGGGGGGGGGGGGGGGGGGGGGGGGGGGGGGGGGGGGGGGGAGGGGGGAAAAGGGGGGGGGGGGGGGGGGGGGGGGGGGGGGGGGGGGGGGGGGGGGGGGGGGGGGGGGGGGGGGGGGGGGGGGGGGGGGGGGGGGGGGGGGGGGGGGGGGGGGGGGGGGGGGGGGGGGGGGGGGGGGGGGGGGGGGGGGGGGGGGGGGGGGGGGGGGGGGGGGGGGGGGGGGGGGGGGGGGGGGGGGGGGGGGGGGGGGGGGGGGGGGGGGGGGGGGGGGGGGGGGGGGGGGGGGGGGGGGGGGGGGGGGGGGGGGGGGGGGGGGGGGGGGGGGGGGGGGGGAAAAAAAAGGGGGGGGGGGGGGGGGGGGGGGGGGGGGGGGGGGGGGGGGGGGGGGGGGGGGGGGGGGGGGGGGGGGGGGGGGGGGGGGGGGGGGGGGGGGGGGGGGGGGGGGGGGGGGGGGGGGGGGGGGGGGGGGGGGGGGGGGGGGGGGGGGGCGCCCCGGGGGGGGGGGGGGGGGGGTGTGGTGGGGGGGGGGTGTGGGGGGGGGGGGGGGGGGGGGGGGGGGGGGGGGGGGGGGGGGGGGGGGGGGGGGGGGGGTTTGGGGTGTTTTTGGGGGGGGGGGGGGGGGGGGGGGGGGGGGGGGGGGGGGGGGGGGGGGGGGGGGGGGGGGGGGGGGGGGGGGGGGGGGGGAAAAATATAAAAAAAAGGGGGGGGGGGGGGGGGGGGGGGGGGGGGGGGGGGGGGGGGGGGGGGGGGGGGGGGGGGGGGGGGGGGGGGGGGGGGGGGGGGGGGGGGGGGCCGGGGGGGGGGGGGGGGGGGGGGGGGGGGGGGGGGGGGGGGGGGGGGGCCCCCCCGGGCTTTTTTTTCCCTTTAATTGGGGGGGGGGGGGGGGGGGGGGGGAAAAAAGGGGGGCCAACAACGGGAAAAATTATTTCTATGCCCAAAATGTGTGCAGGTGCATAGTCTTGTAACCATTTACGCTGCCATACCAAGAACAGATTGGTTTTATTTTGGCCACGATCATCTGAAGGTTGGGGGGTGTGGGCTGCGCCCGGGGAGGGAGAAAAAAGATTGAAAGAAAGGAAAAAAGGCCCAGGAATTTTCTCTGGTGGTTTCGGGCAGGAGGTCTTCGGCCAGGTATAGATAAACGGTCTTATTAACAGTTATGGCGATTTTGAATTTCCAATTACCACGAAATTGTAAATACAACCTGTATATTGTGGTTGGCACGGGGGGGGCCTTTTTGGAAATGAAAATTAAAAATTAAAATATTTTCGCTGTTGTGTTAGCTAGGAAGAGAGTTTGAATTCTGAGTAGGGGGCCTAATATTTTTATTTTCATCCGGGTTTCTGCGATAAACATTTTGAAAGTTTACTATCTGACTCAGATTTCGAGGGCAAGTTTTAATTTATATTAAATTTGTTCTCGGCCCTTTTTGGTAGGGTTGTGCGGTTACCGGGCGAGTGCTTAATGGTTAAACCGTACATGGAGGACACGGATCGAATATTCCTAAGGCAAGCACGAATTATAAAAAATCTTATATTTGACGCTGGCTAATGCACAAACCGTGCCAGAGCCATAAAGGAAAAAAAAAACAAGATCGCTGACATGATAGCACAGAAGACTGATAAAGCACCACAATCACCTTATCTGCTTTTAATCCAATCTTTTGTTGCGTCCTTTTCCGTGATAGCTGGGGGGGGGCGTTTCCTTTATTAAATATAGAAGTAATCTTAGAAAATGTTAAAAGCGGGGGAAAAAAAAAAACCACAACCCACAGGCTTCGGTTTCTGCAAAACGGCAGTTATTTTCATAGATAGTTATATTCTGTTTCCGGTAACTATTTTATTTTTATGTCATGATTTGACAATTGACTAATGAAAATTAAAAAAAAAAAAAAGGAAAATTTTTGGTTTTTTTTTTTTCAAACCGACACATTTAATGTTAGTCGTTTGTGACAATTGTGTTATTTTGAAAGATATTCTTTGTCTTTCTGTGTAGTGACTAATGACTAGGGTGTAGTAATCTGTGTTTGAAACTTGAAGGTATATTAGTAAACACGGACCGCCGCCGGTAGGAATAAATTATTTCTTGATTTAACGTTAATATTTGTAAATATTATTTTTAAAAGTTGATTCATCCCTAGAGATAACACAGTCACAGGAAAACAAGTTTCAATGTTTTACAAATGATTAGTTGGTAGATTATACGATCACGTTTTAACAAAACATTGTATGTCAAAGTAAGTTTATCACTTTTATCAGCATATTTAGCATATCAGGATTTGAGATTATCTACCCATTTTACTTAGGGCCATAATATAACTTTAACTACACATTCCTCGTTAAGTACTTATATTTATATATATGGCCAAAAAACCTACAAAATCAATCAATTAAAACCAATATACAATTCATTCCTACAGAGAGTTATTGCTTCACAGACCGGAGGGGAAATTGCAAAGCAAATGTTTCGTTAAGTTTACTGACATAGTATTAACTATTAACCTGTGCAGTGTGCAATCATGTTATTCTGGCTTCAACATAAATGGTCTGGACTCTGGCTACTTATATTCGCCTTTGGCAGTCTAACACTTTTTCTTTATGGCTTTTTTCCATTAAAGTATCATTCTGGCAAATTAGCTCATATGGATGATTTGCCAAATTTTATAGATGGAGTCAGGTAAGGATAAAAACACATAAGAATTTGTAGAAACTAATATTGTATTATTTAAACTTACATTAAAAGGTAATATATTTTTGAAAGAACCTAAAATTTTGTTTGAAATATTTACTGTTGTTTAGTCAATATTATCTATTTCAGTATTGATGGCCATGAAGTGTACAATTCTGGTGAAAACAGTGTCATTCTCATGGTCATAGATGGGTTACGCTATGACTTTGCAGCTGAGGAATATATGCCTTACACTGGCCAGTTAATTAAAAACAAATCTGCATGCATTTATGTTTCTGTTGCTGAGCCACCAACTGTCACAATGCCCAGGATTAAGGTATGTTCAAGTTTTGTTTTTTCAGTGTGGTTATTTAAAAAATATCTCTACTCTAAAAGTTTTATTATACTATTTATAATAATGTTACTTTCTTTTGAGGTTAAATTAATTTTTAATGCTACTTCATATTTGTGACTATAAAGGATTATTATAATATTGTATGATGTGTTGATTATATGATTATCTATGTTTATCTTTTTTATTTTATGAAAAATTTATGCAGTTTTATAACTGTTGAGGATAATGTTTATAACATATTCAATATTAGCTTCAATTTTAAAATATAAACTAATTGGATTAAAAGATTGGACAAATTTGTCTTATATCTAGTATCCACAATGCCAAAGAAAAAATATTAAGATGATTTAACTGTGGTTTCTGTAAACATCTTTGTAATATTACACAGTCACCTGAACGTAAGAAGGAAAAGGCACAATGGAGGCGCACAATAAACTTCTGGCGGGATATATTTGCAAGTGTCACTTTATGTAACTATTACACGCTTTTCAATACTTTACCAAAGAAAAACCTTGGTATTTGTGAATGACTATTATTTTTTGTAAAAAACACTTAAGTTTTTTCTTTGGTAGTGTGGTAATATTAATCAGTGTTATATATTCATTCATACATATTGTTTAATAAAATGAACACAGCTTTGAGCTTGAACATAGCTTTCAAATCTTGTAAGTTCATGATTGAATAATTTATATAAATGAATGTATAAACAAGTTCCAATTTCATGATTAATTACATTTGATACCATCATTTCATAATCATATTTCAGCATGTTTTACTTTCTCATTTTTGCCTGGTCTAAATTAAGGCTTATTGCTATTGATATAAAGTTGTATTGGAAATTAACCCATGATGCATGAATGCACCTATAACCTGCTTGCACCAGTGAATCACATTGAATACAGGTTTTAAACTAACAAAGTATTGTGTCAATGGCTTAATGTTTGTGTAACTATTGCATATATTGGTTCATTATTGCTCTAAATTTACCCATTTTCACTTCAGATTTTTCTTATACTGAGCCAAGTTTTTTTTTAATTTCAGGCAATGATGACCGGTAGCGTGTCAACTTTTGCGGATGTTGCTTTGAATTTTGGCGCGCCCGCTGTCAAAGGCGACAGCATACTTCGGGTTGCGTCATCTAGGGGTCGCCACTCCGTATTATATGGAGATGACACTTGGTTGAGGTTATTTCCTGGGTTATGGACAGAATCGGACGGAACGACGTCATTTTTTGTCACAGATTATACAGAGGTACAACCAAAGTTAAAATTTTGAAATATTCTATCCAAATATGTTGATATTTCTTTTGATATAAGGATGCTTATCATTTTTAGGTGGACAACAACGTCACCAGACATTTAGATAGCGTACTTACTCCTTTAGAAGATAAAAAACCCAAATTCGATTTCCTAGTACTTCACTATTTAGGCTTAGACCATATCGGGCATCTAGAGGGAGCTAGGAGTCCAAAAATTAAACCAAAATTAATAGAAATGGATAGTATTGTGAAAAAAATACACACGGCTATGCAAACATGGGTTAGTGATTTTATTCTTATATTAAACGTTTCTATAATAAATTTCGTAAAATTTTAACAATATTTAAGGGAGGGTTTTTTACTTAAATATCTTACAGAGCTTGGAAATTAAAATTACATTTACTCATACGAAATAATTGTTAAAAGTATCGAGCTTTCTTTGACTTTACACAAATAATTATCAAAGTTATAAATAATTGCGTAAGATATTAAGAGATTTTTAATGTTTAGGACAGATCAGGGGTACTAATAATATGCGGGGACCACGGAATGCGGGACGCGGGGGGACACGGAGGGGCTTCGCCCGCCGAAGTGCTGGTCCCTTTAGTCGTGCTCAAGAGCACGGACTTCCAATGCCCACACGAGTGCGTGTAACTTGGTATACCTAAATATATAAAACAAAGTCGCGTTAGTTTTACCACTTATAACTTAAGATCGGCTGGACCGTTGTTAGTAATCTCTTTTCTGCTCCGAATAGCAGAATAAGTAATAAAATATCGGATAAGATATCGAATAACAATAAATTAATTTGATGCAAATGCAATGCAAAAAACATGTGGTGCCATCTGTTGACAAAATTACGCATATAAAAGAAACCCACTTTGTTCTTGCGCCGGATAACAAAACAAAAAATGTTCTATATCAGAAAGTGCAACATGCAGTATCGCAATATTGGCGCTAGAGAGAAGAGGGCTAGTGTGTAAAACTTCCATTCTTTTTTCGCAATGGCAAGCAATAAAACTTTTCTGTATTCGCAAAAAAAGTTGTATTACCTGAATGAAATCCTAAATTAAGTTAGTTAGTACTAAAGTTAACACGATATTATTTGACTGTTAGGCGGAACAAAGTTCGCCGGGTCCGCTAGTAGCTTATAAATGTCGAAATAAAATTTTCCCAAACACCAAAAAGGTGATCACTTATTTGTTTGCCTAATAAAATACTCCAAACGTTGTTTTTTTTACATAAATGTTCTGTCTATGTGTTTTTAAAGTTTAATAATAATAAAATGACATATAGACCAGTGCAGATAGCCTTCAAAATAAATAAAAAGTGAAAAAAAAATACAGTAGGATGAAACCCATTAGAAAAGCAGGGGAATATGATCAAAATAATAGGAAAAATAAATTACGGTCGATCTGAGGTCGGTAAGGGGTAAGGGGGGAGCTTTAAGGGTAAAAAACGGTTTATCTCGATTTCCGGCAAAACTAAAAGTCCTATCGAAGAAAGTTAAATCGCAAAGTTGTAGGTAATAAAAAGATCTAAAACTTTTGTATTCACACATTTTTCACATAACCTCAAAATTTATGTGAAAAATTCAAAAAACCAAGTTTTTTGTTTTTAATTTTTATCTTTTATAAATTTCTTTTTTTGTAACGAAATTTGGTGAAAACTTACCTTATTATGTCCCAAATATACTGTAATTTATTTGATTAAAAATATTTATTTTTTCACCTTATTTTGAATTAATATCGAAAAAACACCCTAATTTTCAATCGAAAATTCTGACGTCAAAATTTCAGCTTTTTTCAAAAAGTTGGTGTGCTTTCAGTTCGTTGAAATCTCTACTTTCCTATGGTAAAAAAATATATATATTACCATAGTAAATCTTCTCAGAAAATGCAAAACATCGTGTGCAGTAACGCCCAGACCCGTCATACCCTTCCCTACTTCTCTATGAAATACGAAAATTTTAGCCCATCTAAAGGCTAAAAATTTTTTTGGGTCACTCAGGTATATATAAGTTATCTTAAAATAGTAATAAATAGGCATCTAATTATAATTTAAAGAAGATTCATAGAGAAGTAGGGAAGGGTATGACGGGTCTGGGCGTTACTGTATACGATGTTTTGCATTTTCTGAGAAGATTTACTATAGTAATATATATATATTTTTTTACCATAGGAAAGTAGAGATTTCAACGAACTGAAAGCACACCAACCTTTTGAAAAAAGCTGAAATTTTGACGTCAGAATTTTCGATTGAAAATTAGGGTGTTTTTTCAATATTAATTCAAAATAAGGTGAAAAAATAAATATTTTTAATTAAATAAATTACAGTATATTTGGGACATAACAAGGTAAGTTTTCACCAAATTTCGTTACAAAAAAAAAGAAATTTGTAAAAGATAAAAATTAAAAACCAAAAACTTGGTTTTTTGAATTTTTCACATAAATTTTGAGGTTATGTGAAAAATGTGTGAATACAAAAGTTTTAGATCTTTTTATTACCTACAACTTTGCCATTTAACTTTCTTCGATAGGACTTTTAGTTTTGCCGGAAATCGAGATAAACCGTTTTTTACCCTTAAATCTCCCCCCTTCCCCTTCCCGACCTCAGATCGACCGTAATTTATTTTTCCTATTATTTTGATCATATTCCCCTGCTTTTCTAATGGGTTTCATCCTACTGTAATTTTTTTTGGTTTCAAAAATTATCGGCACTGGTCTAATACCTGTGTCATCAGAGACAGTTTTGAATAGCAGGCTTGCGTCGTGTAAAATTTTTATATGTGTTTAGATTAGGTCCAGGGCCCGTGGTGGCACAAGTGGACATAGCCCCGACAATATCTTGGCTACTAAACGCCCCCATCCCTGGAGACAGTACGGGCAAATTTCTGCCATCTCTGCTACCGAGTGATATCAGGCAACACTTGTATTTACTACACGTGAACGCTCTTCATAATGTCAAGCAAGGCGTACCTACCGATACCGGTTAGTGTTGCCATTTAAATGATTTTTGTGTAAATTAGAATAAGTATTTACTTATGTGATTTTTAGAAGTATCCTGATTTAATTGATTAAAAGTAGTTCTTTAATCGACGTTTATATTTAGATAACCACCATGGGTGTTTTCAAAAAGTTTTATGGAAACAAAACAATAGAGGTTTGTATTGTTTAAAAATTAAATTTTTGTTAATGGGCTGTTGAAGTTGTTGTTGGATTGCCCAATGTATGTGAAAAGGGAGCTCATGATATTGAATCAACTGTGTATTTTTTTTTTATAAAATGTTAAGTGACGTTAAAAATTGGTACGCTCTTTTTGAAGGACCCTTAGTCGAATTGGTTCAGAAATACTTTAGTGGACAGCTGGTTTCACATAGTGGTGGTGTGCGGCGAAAACTGCCTTAATAACGCTCAGTTGTGGACGGATGTCAAGGGTGTGGAATTTTGTATTCTGCCTCGACGTCCGATGATGAAACATCTTTCAATACCTACCTACCTCTATCAAGCAATCCTAATTACAAACATATATGTTTCTGGCAATATCGGCCTTTGGCTTGAGCGCGCGACTCTCTTCAGTAGGGTTCGTTCACCTATGCGCACATCTAATACTCGCTCGTTTTTTATTTTATTTTTTATTAAATCCTCGTCAAACAATACGCTCTTACGGTGTAGTAAAATATCGTGAGGAAACCGACACGCCTTAGACCCATTTGCGCCTCTGATTTTTATATATTATGTTTCAGAATATTATAAGCAATTCAAACGCGCAGAAACCCAATTCGCTCGTTACCTCTCAACGGGACAACAGAGTGCCGCTCGAATCGCGAAAGAGTTCTACGACGAATCCTTGGCCGCCATGTCCAAGCAATTATCAGAAGCAACCACGGACTTCGACGTGTTCGCTTTGGGATTGGCTGTCGTGTTTTTATATTTGGTGAGTACATTAAGTAAATGTTTTTACGATGCGATATTCATCTCTTTATTGTTTTTTTGGTTTTTAAAGTCTTTAAACACCTTTAATCCGAGAAACGTGCGTTAGTTGCCCAACAATGGGAGCGTTCAAGTATTACGTCACGCAATTTTTGGTTTTCGTCTTCTAACCTAACCTAACCCCCCCCACCCATGTTACGCTCCGTAACGTTTTTCTGTACCCAATAGTTAAACATTTCGTGACCACCCAGTACTGGAGTTGAAAATAATATTAACAATAACGCGTAATTCAATCCCCGACCCGCATCATAACGTTTTACAAAAGGAAAAAAAAACATCACGCAATACTTGAACGCTCCCAAAGTCGTAAAATCAAAATCTATTTCTTTTTTCAGTAAAAATTAAAGAAGGTAATGCTATTATTACTAGGATATTAAGTACATTACATATACAAATATATATCAAATGAAAGCAGTTTTTTGTATTAAGTGTAAATAGTTAAAAAATAACTAAATGTATAAACAGTAATTTATCTAATTAGACTGAAGAGCTCACTGTTTAATCATAATTACGGACGGCACATTACGACGGTATGTTTAACGAATGTCTAGAACGTAATAATGTATTACCGCTTCACGGAAACATTACGACCTTGGTAAAACAGAGGTATATTATTACCACTCTTTATTTGTTTTTAAACAATCGCATTAACTTTTATGATTATTTGGTAGAATTACAATCTAAATTAAAACTATATTTGTAGTTGCTATCTATTTCAGGGAAGTAAAATTAGGTAAACGAGTATTACTAACATTATGCACAAAATAATCTCCGTAGAATATCCTTGTGTTTTTTATAATAAAAATGTTTTACAAAAAAAAAAAAAATAGATTTATGAGAAAACATTAAAACAGTCTATACTAACAGTAGTTAGTAGAATTGAAGAAAGTAGTAGTTAGAATATTTTTTATGTAATAAAAAATTATAATTAAAAAAAATTCTCGTCACTTCCTTTCGTAGTAGTAATAAAGAAGAACCTATTTCTTTCTAGATGTTGACGGCCCTCGTTTGCGTGACTCTGTACTCCCTCCAACCGGAAAACCAACGTAAGATAAGCGTGACGGACAAACACAAAACGAACTTGGGCACGGTTGTCGCGTTTGCGGTGATCTTCGCGATCATCGCCTCGACCCTCACGTTGACCTGCTTCATCAGCGAAACGAGGAGCCAGTTCTGCTCCTTCGGGCCCTCGTGGTCCGCCGTCTTTTTGGCCTCGGCCGTCGCTCTGACCTTCGCCTACTTCCTCGTGAAGATCGGTTTGGAGAAAATCCGGGATCTGTCGACGTTGCGGGATTTGAATGCGATCGATTTCCTGCTGATCCTCGGCACTCTTTTCCACGCCTGGTCGTTCTTCGGCACGAGTTTCATAGAGGAGGAGCACATGACGTGGTACTTCTTTTGGAATACGCTGATGTTCTTCGTGTTGGTGCGAACGATCGTGGTGATCGTTTTGTACTTCGGCAAGCGGCTGTCGGGGGCCACCGAAGTTCAGGAGAAGCCGGAGTTGGAACACCGAATGAGCGACGTCGGCGTCGGTATCGTGCCGAAGTGGGTGTTGTTGATCGGTTTGCATAGGTGAGTTAATGATGAATTTTGATACATGAAACGTAATATATTTATGAAAATATTATGTATGTATACAAAAATAGTGATAAGTTTACTAGAATAGAACATACGCACAATGTTAATACTCGGAACAAACGCAGGCTGCAATTTCCCCGTACTAAGTCAAAAGTCAAATCATTTATTTCAATTAGACCACCTAAAATGGCACTTTTGAACGTCAAAAAAAAATACAAAGAAGATTCTAGTTGCCCTTTCCAAAAGGTATTTTCGTGTGGAGAAGAATGG
This sequence comes from Pieris macdunnoughi, assembly GCA_905332375.1. Taxonomy (NCBI): domain Eukaryota; kingdom Metazoa; phylum Arthropoda; class Insecta; order Lepidoptera; family Pieridae; genus Pieris; species Pieris macdunnoughi. Next base: position 474,838 of record CAJOBZ010000055.1, on the reverse strand, counting down.
GCAAGAAACTCCACACTTACTCTTTTTAAAATAGGTTTACAATATTTTGTTACATTTGTTAAATAATTATATGTGAAGACACTAGACTATCTAAAGTTAGTAACTCTTTTTTGGTAAAAGGGATACTTTTCTTTAAGCTATGTATTAAAGAAAAGCTGTGTAAAAAGGCTTACTATAAAGTCAACGATTATCTAGTTGATAAAAGGGCCTGGGACTAGTGCTAGACAGGCTACTTCTAATTAATTTGCGATATTTGTTTGTTTTAAAATAAGTGTTGTTTGATGATTTGCTGTTTTAAAAGAGTACCGAGAGTTTTTTACGCCGGCTTTTTCTCTCGGCCTACACCCTCTGTCTTCTTTGCCGATGAGTAGGGATGCCTACAGATTCAAATTTAATGACGTTGAATAAGTGATACCTGTATCTTATATTCTATACTAAACATATTTTTTTTAATGAAAATAATGTAATCATTTCACGATTACACATTAAAGAAACTATATTTCAATATTTGAACCGGTGAACAGGTTTGGGTGGACTTTGTGATGGAAAACGTGTTGTATAAAAAATAAGAATCCGATGAATTGCAGATATCTCCGTACAATGAACCAAACGGGCGACAGGTGGCTCTTCCTTCCAGACACGGCCGATTGGTTGAACGCTCCGGAGAACTCGATTTATCTCCAAGCTCATCTTATTATAGGTAATTAGTAATTTAAACAGAAAATGTTGCAAAATCGAAAAGAAAAAAATAGTAAATACTTTTCAGGCACTCTCGCGACCTTTGCGATCTGTCTCAGAAACATCCGCCACATGAACAACCATCTGAAGATACATTCGGTGCTCACAATTCTGTCCACGCTTTGTATATTTCTGTACCGAATCAGCGCGGGATCCATCCGTCTGCCGAACGAAGTCCCGAAATGGGACGCAGAGCAAGTGGTCCAAGTGTTTTGGTGGCTTTTAGCCGCTCAAACTATATTCGAAGTCATCACTTATGTCGGTGAGTGTACGCTGTGTAAGAACTTTGATTTTGACTTCTAAAAATATATCTTAATAATCTATTAATCTTTAAAAGAAAACTTATCAATTTAAAAAAAACGGAAGGAAAGGCAAATAAAAACGCGTTTATCAAAATGATTGAAAATGTTGTAGGTGCGTTTCCGAACGGGAATAGGTTCGTTTATAACAAGCCCAAAGCGAAAACCGAAGATTATTTCTACGACAACGCGGAAGAACCGTGGAACTTGAACGACGTCAAGTTAAACTTAGCCAGATCTTTGACTCACATAATGTACAATCAAATGATGCTGATAATAGTTCTGTTGATGCGTCCCCACAATGTCATCATGGTGCCCAGCATCTATATCACTTGCCTGCTCACGGCTAAATGCCTAGACCATAAGTTGTTGGATTCGAGACCCGGAAGAAACACGGAGGGCGCCGACACTTTGAGTCTAACTTTAGCGCACATTTGGATCGGAGCTGTGTTTTATTTTTACCAGGTGAGTCTTACACAACGACGGACCTTGGCAATGGTCTGTCTTATATATAATCTGGGGAAAATTATGAGAGTAAATTCTTACGATGCACACCGTCACAAAAAAGCCGACACCTTAAAGTCGGCATAGTCAACATTTTAAAATAAAAAAAAATCCATTTTTTAATTACTTAGAAATATTTTTTTGTGATATTTAAATAAACCTTATACAGCTAGATAATGCGTTATAATAAAACTTTTAATGTATTAAATACCTTTTTTCTATTGTTAGTGTCGTTTTTTTTACAAACGTAGAATAAGGCGAAAGATAAAATGTTTAAAAACATTTTTATCTTGTTACGCCAACGAAGTATAACTTCTAACGCATGTACATAAGTGCACACACTTTTTTTTTAAATGCGTGGTCTCGTGGCATTTCTCTCGATGTCACGTGTGATTGCTTAATATAGCAAATCAATTCAATGTGTTATATTTTATTATGATGTCTAATTATTTAGGGCAACTCCAACAGCCTGGCCTCGGTGGACCTGGGCTCGGGTTACGTGGGTCTGAGTGAATACAGCCCGGTCCGGGTCGCCGCCCGCATGGGCCTCCATGCATACGCCGGGCCCGCTTTGTCTGGGGCGCATTTATTCTGCTCGTTGCCTTATACAGATATTAACAGGTAAAAATACGAAATTGCGTTTCTCTGAATAAACAAAATCTAATGCGCGTCACCGATTAAGCCCACCTAACTGACATTGAGCTGTCGGGTGTCACAGGTGACGCGGCAATTTTAAACTTCAGTGCCACATACTTTTCTCGCCTGGTAAGATCGTCGCTGTCATGAATATTAGTATTGCCAGTATATAAAAGTTAACTATTATCTGGGGAATAAATTGAAGTCATGCAGGCTAATTAAAAATTTATTGAAATGTCTTTATAAAACAATGTATTTAGAAATACAGTTCTAGGCCTAAATAAATGTGACATAAATTTAGGAACAATTGATATGATAGGTTTTGTTACCTGTTCTATTAATATAATATCTTTTAAGAAACCTAGCAATCAGAACCGTTCGATAATTAAACCGTTGCCATTAAAATTATAATACAAGAAAAAAATACATTTTAGTTGGATTTTTATTAGATGTAAAATATTTATTGTAAGCACCAAAATGGCGATGGTAGTACCAATTTCAGCCACCGGCCAAGAAAAGTATGTGGCAGTATATATGAATTTCATTCAGAAATATCGTTCAGAGCGTTCATATCGCCCGCACTTTATTTTCTCTTTTTTTTAATTTATATTTATAAGTGACACTTCTCATAAACTGTGGTGTAAGATTGCAGTTTGAATTTTTATTTTATTCGAAACGCCGTAATGTCACCGGTGCGAAGACATTGAATCCCCGAAAGTGGATCATAGAAAAATAATATATATTTATTTATTTGTGTTGCACTAATACTAATCTATATATTCCACACACTTTAGAAATAATAAAAGAGATTTAAGTATCTGGGAATTTGTCCACAAATCCAATCTCAACACAGCTGCACATACGAAGTCTTCGATTTGAGTTTTGTTTTAGATTAATAATAATTTTCAGATACCGTCAAGCAGTGTGGCGCGTTACAAACATAATGGCGCTACAGAGAGTGTACCAAGTCGTAATTTATTGCGTTATAGCGATAATATTCAGGCACCATCTGTTCGTGTGGTCGGTGTTTTCACCTAAATTGCTATACGACTTTGTCGCGACAATATTCTCCGTCCAGGCGTTGTTGACGATCGCAGAAATCGTTTGTTTGACGCACGTAGTTAGTTGGATTTCTAGGTGCATAACGTATAGGAGGGTAACTTAGTTTTTCAATGGGATATGTTTGAGATGAAAAATAAGTATATTTTTATATATACTATATATTATTCATTTAATTTTATTGAACAAAGCCTTTAGTGGCTTGATCTTCTGAGCCAATGAAGAATCACGTACACATTAACTTTACCATTTATATAAAGATTAATTTCAAAAGGTTTAGCAATCCTAGGACCGGAATACTTTTGAAATACGTGAATTAAGATTTAGGCCACTGGTTACTATGAAAAACTCCTGTATTAACTATTAAGCGACAATATTTTCTCATATTTAAAATATGATCTATTGAAAAGAAAATACGGATGCTCTAAATGTATGTAAAATATTTATAAGACTTAAACTGCAGGAATTTTTAGCATGTAAAAGATGGGTCTAGCAGGTAATAAACATTAAGTTCCGAGGCTATTTTCATTTTATTTTGTACGAGCATTATGTTTATCCTTGACACCAAATGCTAACATTAATATTCGGTAAACGAATATTAATTTTGTGTTTCATTAAGTAGTCTTTATTTATAAGATTTGATATAAACATTCCTGTGATATATCATATTGAACAATTATTCTACGATTATTTGGATAGGATATACAAATGTAGCATGTCGGTTGTTAACACAAAATTGAAAAATAAATTCCTGGTCGTGAGACAATTTGTACCAATGTATTATCCCACTTATCGGATCATAGGATTGTGACAATTTCCCCCTCATAGTTGATATACATAAAAAGCCAGAGTTCATTTTTTGATAATGTGTATTTTAATTGTATGCGGCATCAAGTGCACTGTGTAATAGGTGACATGGAATTCCGACTTCCGGAATCCAGATCTGGGTAGATATTTTATTTGTTTAATCCTGATAAATGGGGTTAATCGTCTTTATATGATCTTCGATCTTTCAGCTTGGTTGGCGCTACTTCAAAGTCGTAAAATTGACACTGAGTACTTGAAGATCGACCCGAAATTCTATTACACTGTGTTACGGTTTGAGTGAAATGTCGTTTCTTAATTTGCTATTCACTAATGTTCCCTTACACAAACGTTTAAAAAACTTTGGCGTATAAAATTGTAAGTTTGAAACTTATACTTTTCCTATTTTTGATATATGTATGTGTGCCATTATGTAATAAACATTTGTAACTATTGCATAGTTTTATTTTTTTTAAGACATCAAGGATTTCTCCGATCAAAGATGAAAAACAAAAAGTTTCCAACAATTTTATTCATAGACCACCAAACCAATGTTTCGATTAACCTAAATATCCAACACAAATATTTTGTTCATACAATTATTCTATTTTGATTTATTGAAAATGCCAAGTGCCGAAGTCTGTAAAAAAAGCACCGTAGAAAAAGTGTACCAGGAATCCAGTTGGAATGCGTATGTCTTAAACTATACATTTTCAAAAAATATTAGTCCACTTTAAAAAAAAATCCTATACATACAAAATAAGTTAGGATTTTGGCACTAAACTATATACAAAAAATCACACCAGAAAATGCCGATCGGGAAATGAAAGACTGATATGTCTAGAAATATAAAAATAAAATTTCTATCAAGTGTAGCAGTCGTTTTACCAAAATAATATTCTGATATTTTGTTTCTCTAAGTTAAAGCTCAATCAAAATGGAAGTTAGAAAATCAGCTACGTGCCACGTTCGTCGATAATGTTACGCCTCGGTTTTCCTGAAAACAAAAACAGACAATGAAGATAGTGCAAAATTGGCCAAACACATAATATTTGTAATAGATCCACCGTCCTATTTGAAATTACTCTGAAAGTCTAGGTTCAATTATCTGCGTAAAACCCTGTTTTAATGCTAGTTTATTCACCGAAAATTCTTTTTAAAAGCTCCGTTGATATTAAACAACGCAGCGCCAACTACACGAAGTTAGCTTTTTAAGAGCGGGCTGTAACCAAAACCACTCATCGTAGATTTGATTTTATCTAAGTATGTGATGCTTGAATTAAAAACTATAAATATGTATTGATCATTCACTATAATTTCAATGGTTGTCTCTAATTGAAAACACAATTTCTAATTTCATTTTATTATGGAGTTAATGTTAATTGAATTGCAGTTAGTTGGGCCGAGAGCTGTTACTAGCGATTTTATTATATATTGTATATTTTACGAGTTATTAGAAAAATAAGAATTTTGCGTTCACAAAACACTGTTCAGTTCAGTTCGTAAACACTGTATCGTCCGTCTCACTCGAACTCGCTCCAATGAGACGAGAACACTACGCTTCTTAGCGCTAGCACTCGATATATAATAATTACTCGATATATATATTTACCACGAGTAAAATAAAAAAACATTCCACACAAACATTAGTAAACTATATATATATATATATACAAAAAAAATATTAATGTTTTATCTAATTGTATTGCATCTGTTATGCACCGTTCAAAATGCCCTTGAGTTCGTACTATAGATGCGCGACCGTTGCGCCGCGGTGATAGCGTTTGTTAATAAAGCGGGTGGAGGGAGACGCGCGGGTGAAATCTTAAATTTTGCTAACCTAAGGCAGACCGCGCCTAAGGAGTTATTCCTAGCTGTAAGTTTTCTTTGAGGTTCAATGACAACCTTATAAAACTTTTGTATACTTTTACACTTGTTATCTCTATTCATCACTTTGTCTAAACAATACAAGAGAAAGAGGCGAGGAAGAACATTCTTTAAAGCAGTGAAAAAGGTTGAGATCAGAATAAATAGTTTCAAACTCACAGTCAATGTCTTCACTGCGGCTGATTCTTGTATCGGTAGGCCAATACACTGGCCACGCCCACCAACAGACTTAGCAGCAGAGATCCCCACACTAACATCTGACGAACATCGGCATTAGTTATATAATATATATATATCTCTCTTTAGTTCAGTCTAGGACCAAGATAACTATAGTTTCTGAGCACCTATTTGAGAAACGCCACAAAACCGTGATCACTAACAATCTCCATAGAATGTAAATCTTAATAGTAGCGGCGCATGGCTTTTAAAACTTTCACACTGCACAAACACAGTTTAAATATCTATCCTACAATTAATATTTAAAATAAACCTAATGGAGCAGATCTAGAAATAAATAAAAACCAGTCGAAAAGTTTTACACATATATACTATTAATATAATCTTCATAAAAGAAATTTGGAGCTCTGAAGACTAGGCTAGTAATGAATGAAACTTACCTTAGCTCGCCCTGGCTTTTTCTCCGGGGACGCTTTGCCCTGACCGCCCGTGCCCAACATTCGCTTGGCCAGTTTCCTTTCTACTGACTTGTCTCTGTTGGCCTTTTGTTCACACTTTTGTAACTCTTTTCTGACGCCAGTATCCTCGGGAGCTGCTGCCGCGGCGGCCCTTGCCGCCTGTAGGGCTTCGGAATTGCGCCCCATAGCGGTTAAAATACGAGATTTCCTATATAGTGCCTTCGCATTGTTCGGTTGGCAAGTGAGTACTCTCGTTACGGCCTGAAAAAATTCAACAAAATTAATATCGCTGAAACTATGGCATTTGCCGCAAAGTTTTGAAATATACTATTTGACCTGCAAGGCGGCATCGTAAGCTCCAGCCCTCAACTGCGCAGCGGCCATATTGTTGTGTACGCGCATGCGTTCGTCCAATAAGGCCATTAAAGCGTCAGAGGGCTGGGCCACCTCTCCGCTGGCCGTGGGCTCCGTGATGCCCCCTTCGCTCTCGTCGAGGACGTCCAGAGCCCGTCTGTACAACTGCACGGCCAGCTGCGTCTCACCACGACCATACCACCAGTTGCCTCGGCAACGACGACGGATGCTAAAAGATCAATTATTCTAATGTCCTCCCACAACCCACGAAGACTACAATACGATATGGCATGCTATTGTTACCTAACAAGTTTGTTACGTTTATATTATAAAATCTTAATTCTCTTATTACATAAAACATAAATAGGAAGTATGTATATTCGTCATGAGAATATTGTTTCCTTATGTATTATCTTGATAACTCAATTAGGAAAATAATTTAGAAAACAAATAATAATACATCGAAATCAATATCACATAATGTCAATTCTATTTATTATTTGAAAATTAAAATACTGTTCTTGGATAATCATTGTCTAGACCAACACTTTACTACACAAACTATGAATTGATAAAAATAAAATTTTAAAGAAACTTGATCCTATACATGTTCTAAAATATTATAATTTTAAATTAGATTAAAAGGAATAAAAATGCCGAATGACAACTTATTATAATATATGAAAAATAGATTCATCATTTAATTTCTAATATGTGTATAAGTTACAAATTTATAGAGGACATGAATAATTTTGTAGTTAGTATCATACATAACATGTAACAATGTATTATTATGGCTGATTTAAATAACTTACTTGTCCAATAAAAAAATTGCAATATTCTCACCAATGTCTAACCAAAATCTAATGGCACTCGCATTCAATATATTAATGAAAAAGTCTCACCCGATTTCCATTCTTTCAGCAATTGTTAATGTTTCATGTTCTGGTTCTTCCTCCCAATCATGTAATTCTAATTTAACTTCTAACCATGTCTCTGGACCAATTGATGGTCCCTCATATTTTGGACTGTTAATTTCTCCAACCAAACCCAAACTGTCTCCTGGATTTAAGCCGGTGTCGCCATAGGCAAACCTAGGAGCTATTTGTAGTAAACATATTTCACCTTTGTACATTAGTGTCAATGCTAAATCAAGACCTTGTAATACCTAGAAATATTCAAAAGATGTATTAAATACCTGATTTATTTAGAACATGGTCTGGTGTACTAGACAAAAGTTACCGAAAAGATTGATGCATTCAAGCTATGTTGGAACATAATATTTATGTAGCATCATAACATAACAAGTGTAAATCAAAGATGGAATACTAGACACTAGTATTCTTTATATATCAATAATGTAAATAATAATATATAATATACTCAGATTAGAACAAGATTTCAAGACATGATAAGATACTTATACATTGAATTATTCACATATTATTTTAATAACAGGAATAATTATTGTGTAATTTTAGATGAAATATTAACAACTAGACTTTAACTAAAAAATTACTACTGTATATTATTGCTTATTACATATATTAAAGATTTGTAATTAATTTAAGGTATATTTATGAAGCAAAATTTTTAATCAATTGGTAAGCAATTAAGTTTTAGTTGATATTGGAAATACAGAAGGCTCATAAAATTTATACATGAGAAAATAATGAGTAAGCTGTAATACATACTTCATTATCACCCAAATATATCTTCACTTGGTCCCGCTTTTCCATATTTTCATGTTTCCCATTCCTGAGTCTTATTTCATAACTTATCCTGCATATATCACTTCTTTGAGGCCGTAACCCTTCCGACTCATCACCTTCTTTAAGTATCTAAAGAGAAAATTTATCCAAAATAAATACACCAATTAATCTAGAAATAATAATTAAATTAAGGAGATAAAATTAGGTAACAAATATACCTTTTTCAATATAGACCCAGATCCTAACAGATCTTGCCACTCATTGGGACCTGGAGCCTTTCCATCTAGCTTAACCTTTTCTGCAGCTGCTGCCTCAGCCAACTTTGCTTCCTCGATTTCGTGAGCAGCTGCTGACGCTAGGTCTTCAAATGAACTACTTTCAGACTTGTCTACTAATGTACGCTCGTCTTCACTCATCTGAAATATTTTTTTTTTATTACGCATTCTTAACTTATCTACGCAACAGTTAATTTACCCAAGGATCTGTTACGTACATAACAAACAATTAAAATATCAGAAACCACATACCTTTCCACAAGATATCACAGAAATCACTTATAAATGAAACAGTACTGTAAATAGAATCATTAATATATTTTAAATGTATTATTTTTAAAGATCAATGTATTCTTTTTACGTGTTCAGATGACAATCCAACTTTTGCCTTACGGTAATCTGGAAGAAATTGGAATTTACAATTTACAAAAGACATGAAATTAAAATCCCTACTATCAAAGTCATATGAATAATGTTGATACCAATCGCTGTCAGTATATTATGTCTGAATATTTTTATCCACAGGTGAATTAATTTTAATACTCTATGATTGCTATTGGGATAGAGTAAATTATGTAAATAAAGTATGGGCTTATCTGAATTCTGAGGTACTGGGTATACCGTCGTCCGTCACTGTAGAGCGGCTTTATATTATACTTACGATTTCTGGAAAATTTTTGGAAAAGCACTGAATACTTTTTGTGTTCTGTGGAAAATCCTTTGCTACTTGCCTATTTCTTATTATTGTAAATTTAGTAAATTAATCCTTAATTTCTTTATTTTTTCCTTCAAGAAACATAATAATTATTTTATAGTTTAGTTTAGTTAATTTCTTGTAGTGTTTATAAGTAAGTCATTCTGTAATATGCAGAAATATGAAAAACTTGAGAAAATTGGAGAAGGTACATACGGGACAGTTTTTAAAGCTAAAAACAAAGAGACTCATGAAATAGTCGCCTTGAAGAGAGTTAGACTCGATGACGACGATGAAGGAGTGCCATCATCGGCATTACGTGAGATATGTCTCTTAAAAGAACTGAAGCATAAAAATATTGTTCGATTATACGATGTTCTACACAGCGAAAAGAAGTTGACACTAGTTTTTGAACATTGCGACCAAGACCTAAAGAAATACTTTGATAGTTTAAATGGTGAAATAGATTTGGATGTAGTAAAGTCATTCATGTATCAGCTGCTACGAGGGTTAGCTTTCTGCCACAGTCACAATGTACTTCATCGGGATCTAAAACCTCAAAATCTATTGATCAACAAAAACGGAGAACTAAAATTAGCAGATTTTGGCCTAGCTAGAGCTTTTGGCATTCCAGTCAAGTGTTATTCAGCAGAAGTGGTTACTCTTTGGTATCGTCCACCTGATGTTTTATTTGGAGCAAAACTTTACACAACAAGTATAGATATGTGGTCTGCCGGTTGCATATTTGCAGAACTAGCTAACTCTGGCAGGCCTCTATTTCCAGGCTCTGATGTTGATGACCAGCTAAAAAGGATTTTTAAGCTACTAGGTAACATTTTGTTGGTTTATATAAAAGTTGTTGATTGTATTGTATACATTGTAAGTCAATGTTAAGACCCTCTATATGTCTCTATATGTAAAAACTAAACACTTTATTATTACTATTTATGACAGGAACACCAAATGAAGATACATGGCCTGGAGTAACTCAGCTGCCAGATTATAAGCCATTACCAGTTTACCAACCTAGCTTGGGTCTTGCTCAAGTTGTGCCCAGATTGTCTGCTCGTGGGAGAGATCTTCTGGCTCGTCTACTTACTTGCAACCCAGCATTACGAATGCCAGCTGATGATGCAATGGCACATGCTTACTTTCATGATTTGAATCCTTCTGTGAAGAATGACAGGTGTTAACAGTCAATACACCCTTATAGGTGTACTTCTGAACTGCTTTTTAGTGCTAAAAATAATGAAACTGAAGATGATGTACAAGAATACAATGAACAGTGAATTTTTTTTTAATGTTTAATTTATTACTATTTATTTTGTAGTTCCTCTAAAAACATATTAGTGAAAGTGTAATTAGTGTAAGGTACTAGGTTTGTATATTCTTAAAAAAAAGCCAACATTTTTAAGAATTATATACAGTCCTAATCTGTCATAAACGGTTTTTACCGTTACAAGTTTATGATCATAACCATTTTATGAACCGTGATTTACTTTCTGATTTTAGAAATCTAAACTTTTATCAATTACCATATTACATCATAGTTTATTTATTACTATATATTGAACTAAGTAAAATTCTGTATTTTTTACAAATGTTTGGCTTTAGTTAGGAAAGTTAAAAAATCTCACAAACTCGATTATGACACAATAGGAGTTGATAATCAGTTTGCTATGTGATTTTGCGACAACTTTCAATAAATAGCTAGTTATGAACTTTCAATAAATAATTAGTTGTGACAAGATCTAAAGTTGATTGTTGACACTTTCAAATTTTGAAGACAGAACAGTGTTTGAATTCTTTTTATGCTTATTCATATTAAATATAAAATTTAACCCTTATTTACAAGCTTATTAGTCATAAAATTGTTTCTACAGAAGAACTTTTCAAAATCTCATAATTTTGTGGAACTTTGTATAGCTCTAGTTCAGCTTACTGTAGCTTTGTTTTTTTTTTTATAAGATCCTAATAATTGTTGATTCAGCACTTCAAACATTTGTGAATAATTATAAAATCATCTTAGATTTAATTAAATGCTTTACTTGGTAATGATCTCATTTTAACTAAAACTCAGTAGTGATAAAAATATTGTTAGATTAAGTCCTTTAAGAAAACTTACCATGTATGACAAAAGTTGTCTTAGATTCTAATAATCAATAGGTATTTTAATATGATTAAGCTAATTGTATAATATTTTAAAATAAATAAGAATATTAGGTTATAAGTATTTTTTCTATGCTTTCCCCTTTTTTATAGGACAACTCACATCTACTATTTCATATAATCACAACATTTCCATTTCAGCTCTTTTCCTCTTTCTATGATTGGCTACCATAGTAGCAGTTGTCAATAATGATTCCCCTCTCTTAAGCCAAGAAGATAAAGCTTTTTCTGTTGTCATAGCTGCTACTGTATGATCTCTCTCACACTCTGACAATGGTTGTAATGCATTTATAGAATCAGTTGCTACACTAGCTGATAGAATCATCTTAAATCTCTGTCTAAATGTCTGAAAATAGCAAAATTAGGTAACTACCAAAGGCAAATGGCATGAATTATCTTTTTTTTAAATATTACATACATTTACTAGAGTTGTTGCTACCTCTCCTTTTATATCATACTTTGCAACATAACACCCTAGTTCATAGAAGTATTGAGCTAATTTATGCATATCTACAGTACATGCATCGGCACTGAATATTTCTCTGTAAGTTTCTTTGTAAACTTTAGGCAAATCTACTGTTACTAGTGGTGGCCTCCTTGAAGATAAAGACTCTGCCAGCCATATAGGTATTTCTACACTTGTTCCAGCTTTCAAATCATCATCAGTACATGATGGATCCAGAAACCCTGCAATTTGCTAGTAGGATTAGGATATATTGCTCATGCAAAAACATAAGACAAATAAAAACCTACCTAACTTGGGCAAATCGTGTAGAAATTTACAAGGCACTTTTTCATTACTAACTAAAATATCTGTGACAGATAGATAAGACATTTTGTTTTAAAGTTTAGAAAACATATTTTTAAAATAATTTAATGCTTAACATTAGCACATGCTGAGAAATAAAGTTTATACAGATTTATCATTCAAGTTAATAATTTATAAATCTACGTAAACAACAGACTAGACTTATGGCAAAGCGTGACTTATGTCATTCCCATACAAATTCGTTTAGCGTTAGTGGGCTGTGCCCTGTGGGACAAACCTGTCGAATAGTGACTTGACAATTGACATTCAGTAAAATAAAAAATGCTATCTTCTTTTAAATATAATTACTAATAGTTTTAGTTATTACTAACAATAACACAAAACAATTTAACATGTAGTAAAAAGGTTAATCTTCTACAAAATAACAATGCTTCGGTGTCTGCCTTTACGAATTTCTATTCGAGACAGCTTAATTTTAATAATTTTAGTGCTATTTAATACTATTCACGTTACGGATATGGGTAATATATTATATTGACTAAATAATGCTATATTTGAAAATGTATATATTATTCTTAAGTTCAGATATTCTTGCAGCAAACAATGAAATGGATATTCAGAGTAAGCAAAGTAAGACAAAGGAAGAGAATGGAAGTAAACTAGTTAATTTTAATGGAAATGATGATTATTTAAAAAATTGTCCATCAGCAGATGAAGAGAATGAAATAAATTGCAATGAGCTAAATTATCCTTGTTTGGCTTGTGACAGGAGTATTGATTGTGTTTATGGAGCTCTTTTTAATTACACTTGCTATGTTAAAGCAAAGGTGACTTGCAAGGTATGTATTACATTCTAAATTGTAATAATAAAGATCTGTAACCTATTTATGGGAGGATAGTACACACAGTGTACCGTTTTAATAATTCACTGACATTAGTTATTTTTTTCCAATTAATCAATTTTCTTAATATAAATTAACTTTTGATTTAAACTGTTTAATTATTGATGATTAACATATTATATTTTAAATCGCTTCATATTTTTTCCATCTTTAATAATTATTGATATTAATCAATTTTTTAGGGGACAAGATCTTTCAACAAAACAGCACAATGCAGATTTTGTTATCAAACTGATAAATGGGAGCACAGATGTGATCAAAAAGCTAGCTGTAATTCTTTGGCGTCCCCTATAAAATATTATTTGTAAGTAGTTATTACTAAACAGTTGTTAGATATTTGAAGTGTGCAAATAAAAAAACTAATTTTAGTAAACTTTATTATACAAACGTGGGAAAATACTTTGGAATATAATTTTTTTTTTTAATGATTAATGAATAAGTTTTTATTAACACCATTATATTTTTGTATAAATGTAGTAATTTTTGTTGCAGAACAAACTGTACAGTTTCTGATGATATTATTTGCTTAGGAAAGAGGAGGTTCTTGAAAAAAATTAAGTGCTCATGGACAGCTGGAACACATTGGGGCACTGCATTGGTACTTGCCTTGACTCTTGGTGGATTTGGAGCTGATCGATTTTATTTAGGACACTGGCAAGAAGGCATTGGAAAACTGTTTAGCTTTGGTGGCCTTGGTGTTTGGACGTTAGTTGATGCTTTATTAATAGGTATACACCACCTTGGCCCAGCAGATGGATCTCTGTATATTTAAGCAATAAATATTGTAAGGAATAGCCATGTATTTATATTTATTTACAATGATTGTATACAAGGTTGACAAGTTCAGCTTTCTTTAGGCCAGTTAATGCTGGCAAACCATCAATATTATTAAATTGTAAAATTTCCTTTAACTGTGATACAGTGTACTTTTCAATATGGTTTTTTGATAACCTTTCTTGAAACAAACCTAAATCTATATCAAGTTTTGATTTTTTACTACCTTCACTAGCAGACTTTGAAGCAGTTCTTTTAATAGCAAGTTCTCCAAATGGACCAAACATTTCTTCAAATAAATTTTCATTAACATTCTGAAAAAAATTTGAGTTAGGTTTAGTTGTATCAACAAATGGTTCAATTTCCTCTTCCTCTAAAGCAATTGCTTCAATAGCTCTATATTCAGATTGTAACTTTGGATTTGCAAACATGTCTGGCTTATAATCAAACTGTATACTGCTCAATAAATCTTTCATCACAACTTTATGAGCTGGTTCAATAGAACTTTCATCTTCATCTTCAATGTTTAAATCTCTTATATTTTCAACAAATGGAATATGTATTACATCAAATCCAATTGCAACATCTAATCCATTTGGATTTCTACAGGGATTCAGAGCCACAATTGTAGGTCTTGCATTTACTCTTGTACATAAAACACATATTGCAACCATATCTAGATCGGAGCAAGCCTTGTGCATAGCATTAAATGCTACTGTTGATCCTTCTATATTTTTTTCAGAAGGGTATAAGAAATAGCCAATTTTAAGAAACCATTTTTCTTTACAAATAATACCTACAGGTTTAAAACCTAACAGTCTCAACATAGGAGGGCCAAAAGGATTCTTCATTGATTTAATTTCATCTGTGCTAAATTCAACATGTTCCCCTCCATATTCTTGAGAGAATAGAAGTTCAGAATTTAATAGAGGAAGTTCTTTGGAAGAAGAGTCTATATCTTCAGATTCTATGGTAACTTTTGTCATTTTGGTGACATTAGTTACTACTGCATTGCTTTCTCTATCCAAATTAATTTTTCTGTGATGGTTATGTCCTGCTTTTTTTACAAGTGAATAAACTCCTACACTTATTGAAAAGCCTTCAGCAATTTCAAAGCTCAGGTTAGAAACTGCTAAGCGACGATGAGACTCTTTATACATAACCTTTTCAATTTCAATGCTATCAAAAATTGGTTCAGGTAATACAGGATCCTGCCCTTTATAAGCTTCTTTTAGAAAGTTTATATAAAATGAATCAATATTGTAGTCTGTCTGAGCTATATTTAGTATGACTAAATCAACATTAGAATCAGTTAAATCTCTTACACGTTTCAATGTAGGTGTCTGGTCGGCAACAATGGGTGTTATTTTTAACTGTGTTAGCAAGATGACTTTGTAAGATGATATTTGCTTTTTACAATTTGCAAATATTTTGCTACAATGCCAGAGAACATCTGATAACTTTAATTCTTTAGCTTTTTTGTATGAATGAATGTCAACATTTTTAAGCTTTTTAAATTCTAACAGTGCTGGTAAAGACAAAGGAATGAATTCTTTTACCCCAGGGGACTCTATTAAACTTTGGGCAGTATTTTTATCATCCACTCCATACAAATAAACCCCTAAAATTTGAGCACTACCACTTCTGAGACATTGTCTGTAAAAGCGACATGTTGCGTAAAGAGCAAGCTCCACTACATTGTTTTCCTCCAATAAATTAATTAAAATCATTGTAGCAGGTATACCTCGATACGTTGGCACTTCACCAAGTTCCTCATCAGAATCCATCCTATAATACTTGATAATTCTTTACATTAATATGGATTGGAATTTGTGAGACCTTCGAGGCATAGAATAAAATAATTTGCTAATGCTTGAGGTATTTTATGATTTATCAACTCAAAGAAGTTAGAACAGCATTTACGAAGTCTATTCCAGTCGGTTCGTCAGCTTAGCACAATACACAGTAAAAGGCGTTTTATGTTTGATTATACCGCTTCCCGAAGCCCGGTTAAGTTACAATCGCAACTTTTAGACATAACTTAAGAGAGTCATCAGTCAATTGAATAAATAATTTATTATAAGATGACTCATAATTTAAGTAAATAAGCATTTGCACATGTTGTACATGATTTTAATTTAAAAGTTCTTTTTTAATAACGATATAGATTATAGATCAGTTATTGAAGTTATAGCTTTTAAAATGGTGTAATTTTAGGTTTATTGCAAACGCTTATTGAATCATTTGTGATTAATCATTAATGATTTACAAGTTACAACACTGAAGTGAACACAACAAATAGACAAAAAACCTAAATTAAACCGATGCTAATGACAATTAACAAAGAATCTGACATACGTAGATTTATAATAACATTCTTTTTTTTTTTTTTTTGGGATTTTATGACCTTTAGGTCAACTCTTAATTTAAGAACATTCTCTACAATAAGCATAGAATATGTAACAAGGTTTGTTGATTAAAAACTGTGAAATCCCAATAATAATTATATAGATATATATTCTACACACTTTGTACACGTATAATGTATATATATATATATATATGTATCGTATATTATAGGGTAGTGATGGTCATGGATCGCTGTACTATATAATGTACTTTAATATTTGCAAGAAAATGAAATCGTGTTAAATTACGGTTTTTATCTAACGGTTATTTTGTTTTATTTAAATAAGAGAGCAAACGAGCCTACGGTACGGCCATAAAAGCCTACCGTAGCCCATTTGGCATTTTGTGAGTAGATGCGGTGCCAGACTTAGAGGAAATACGCCTTTTTTTTAAATACATAGAGAGACTCATTAAAATTTTGAAGATTATTAAATACAAAGTAATAAAAGTACAAGCCTGCAAGCATTCCCATTTTTTACAAATTTATTTATTCATTTTATGGATTATTATAGTACCAGATAAATATTGCAATAACACAATTATATTTATTGTCAAATTTAGTGTGAACTCTGTTGAGGAATTGAAACGAGTAAGGATATGAGCGGGTGCCCATTTCAAGCATCATATTCTAATATCACAACGATAATAATTATTATGATTACCCTTCGAGTATAATAATTCTTATTTATGTTCTGAAGGAGGAGCGACAGCTACGAGTGTGCGCAGTCAACATCATTGCAAAACGAGACTGCGCTGTTTGTCATTAGCTCACGGGCTTACGCCGGGTTGGGTGTTCGAAGAGCGTATCTAAACTTTAAAGAATTTTAGGTCAGGTTGCCGGCAACCGACCTCTTGACTACTTAGGCGCGTCATAAGGCGCCGGGTCATACTTAATAGCTGATAGTGCACGCGTGCGCGACATAGCGCGCGCGCGGCGCCACTTGCGCCCAACCACGAGCCGAGAGCATGCAAAGAGCACGGTGCTGCCGCGCGTAGCGAGCCAGGCCGTGCGCGCTATAGCCATGGGCTGCGCTTCGTCCGCTGAGGAGCGCGCCGCCCTCGCGCGAAGCAAGCAGATCGAGAAGAACCTGAAAGAGGATGGCCTTCAAGCCGCCAAGGACATTAAGCTGCTGCTCCTAGGTAAGCAGCTTTCGTTTGCGGGCTTTGCGCGCGCATACCCCGCGCCCGCGAGTTCCATATCGACTCACTAGGAAGGCTGCTGATGACGCATTTGTAAACTGCTTGTTGCTTTGTTTTCTATACGCGGATGCTAATCAAAGAATTTCAAAATCTATTATTTTTGATTAGATACCCAATAAATAAATCCTGTCCACAGAAATTTGTCTTTCCTGTATAAGACTCTATTAGAAAGGAGTCTATTAGAAATTTCATGCTACAACATTTTTTACTCGAAATACTTTGGAGTCGACCGGTTCTGGAGTCGTAAAGATCAAAATTATTAAGGTGAAAAAAGTCTGCACTAAATTATTAGGTATTGTCTAAATAAAATACTAAATCAGGCCTGTGAAAAAGTTGATAAGGAAATATTTAATCGTGTACACGCGTGAAAACATTAGAACGTTTTCTTCCTCTTCTAGGGGCGTAAATACAGTATTATTAAAATAAGAAAAATTATATGTGTGTGGCTTCTTTTTTATAACTAGGTAAACGAAGTAGAGCTGTTAACTAAGTATTTGTATTTTTATTTAAAGGGTCGACTGACCGACCTTAATGATTATTATTTTTTGGAAATTCGGACTATGTATTCAGATCGCTATTCAGGAGAGAATGATTGATATGAGCTTTCTTATTGTAACTAGGAAAACTGCCGTTGTGTACAATAATACACTTTGATATGAATTGAGTAATTATGTCTAATAAAACATAGATAGAATACTGTTCAGCTAACACTGAGTGATATGAGAGAGTCGTTTCGCCTAGTTATTGCTACGAATGCTGTTGTAGGAGTATCGAAATTATTTGCTAGTAACATAAATTCAGCTTTAGTATTGATATTTACTATCGTTCCTGTATTTTGGTATTTACAGAAAGTATTTGCAAAAAATAAATGTCTCTTCTTGTTAAAATAATTTTTTTACTCAAAACTTAAAACAAGTAAGGAACAATCTAATCTAATTCTATATTTTTATTATATTGCGATTATGGTGCAAAAAAAAACAGGAATATAGGTACCTAGTCAACTTTTACAATGAATTTTGAATTATTTTTCATCAAAGTATTCACGACGACGCGTTGACGCATGTGTGAGCGAGGGGGAACGAATTTACCCGAACGTAACCGATTGTCAGTCGAGCGGGGCGCGGTCGCTGTCAGTCGTCACGGAGTGTAGCTGGTGCTTGTCATACGGCCGCCATTATCTCATACAAATTCACAGAATCAATTAAATTGTACGTTATCGTTACGCGTTAAAGTGTAGTGGATGCAGTAATTGTGAAAATCACGAGATCGTGATAAATTCTACTGTGCTGTGACGTCAAGTCGAGCTTGTGCTAAGTGGTTACAGTTAGGCTACAGTGTTGAGTGTTAGGCGAGTAGGGTGGCTCCGGTAAAACCGGAGGCGCAGGACGCGTGTGGAGCGTATGCAGAGGGAGCGGTGAGATCGCGCCCGGCTCGGGAGTCGGGGCGAAAGGCGGTCTAGGCTAAGGAACAACTGCCGACATGGGGTGCACTCAGTCGGCCGAGGAACGCGCGGCAGCCGCTCGGAGTAGACAGATCGAAAGGAACTTGAAAGAAGATGGAATCCAAGCTTCCAAAGATATAAAACTTTTGCTGCTAGGTACAGTACATTCGTTATAGCTTATGGAACTTGACCGCACCCATGTATTCAAATCACAATAAATTAAGTGATGTTACAAATGTAACATGAAATCCATAAATATACAATTTTACCGTGAGACGGCTTCCTAGCCACGCATGTTTTGACGAGAGCCTACAGTATGTATTGCATATTATTCTGAATACATACATTAGCTTTCTCCAACCTAATCAATATGCCGGCTTACACCTATTCCGCGTTAAAATGAAAGTGTATTGGCATAATAGTAATTAGGAAATTCACAACATATAAGTCCGATAATTTGTCAGATTGTTTTTATGACCTTACAGAATATCTCTGTTCCTTTAAAAGCTAAGCCAGTCAAAGTAGTAAAGATGTTAAAAAACCAGCTCAACTTTCCTAAAGTTAACCAATAAATGAGTTTTTTTTAACAAATAATCACTATTTTTAAAAAAGCTTCATGTAATGGTTAATAAAAAAAATCTTTAAAAATTTCTATTAGTTAAAAAACTGAAAAATCTAATTTGTGCTACTGGTAAGTCAAGCTAAAACATAATTTAAAAACCAATAAATGTTAATAAAATGAGTTTCTTATTTAACAAAATGAATGTAAACATGTGCTTTTTTAAACTCACACAATTTGTTAGAATTAATGTGATTACTAGTTGCCTACTGCTACATTCCAACAAAAAAAGATTCATAATATAAATTATTAAATATGCCAATGATTCATACATACCATACATCATTCAGAGTAATATTAGTTAATTTATTCCAGTATTCTCTCATTACAGGCTTTATTATGTAACATACTTGGCATCTAAAGGCAAAAGAAAAAAAAATCCCTTATGACCCAAGTATTTGATATGTGATACAATTTGTTCTTAAATTAATGTCAAACTCGGGCTTACAAAGTATCTTTAAAATAATTTATTGCATTTTTATCAATATAGATGACATACTGGGCATACACCAGAAGTTATTATATTTTGAAAAACTTTAATATACTTCTATTTGCACAGTTTGCATCTATACAAAAACATAAGTATTCTTCACAGATTATTGAAATAAAAATATTTAGAAATAATTATATAGGCACTAAAGGGACATCTTAGAGTTTTAAGATAAGAAGCAACACCGTCATAATTATTATTGTACTTTCTAAATGACAAAATAATATTTTGAAATTTGTACTATTTATGTAGGTATATATAATTAGTACAAACTTAAAAGGCTTAGGCTAGCATTATTAAAAAAAAAACAGGAAAATCACAGATTTCTTTTCTTATATACTTTAAATGGCAAGTAAAATTATTATCAATGTTAACCTACACAACTGACAAAAATTTCATGCATGAACTAGGTTTGACACATTTGGAAGACAAGCCAAGTTTTACCTTCCTATTAAGTATGTTTTTCATAGTTAAATAAATACTTGCACCATCACAGTGAAATCAATTTACAAGACCTATTTTGTAATAGGATTTTAATGAATGTAATGCCTTGTGATTCTAAATTGCACAGTTCATTGTAGCAATTTCAATATTAAATCAAACTGGCCTGTGTAGGTGATATCTCTAATATGCAAGAGGTCAGGGATCGGATATTCAATGATTCAATTAGATAAAGGCACAGGGTCACTCAGATCAGGCCTAATAATATTTTAATGATATATAACACCTTATCATTATGTTCTTTCCTGATGTCAAATTTTTGCAATTGGATTTATTACATTGTACACAAATCAATGATAAGGCAATGGGTTTACTAGAAATTTACCCACTTATATCCCTATAAATCCTGCCTGTTTGCCCTCTTTCTATTATAAAATTTGCACTGTTTTTTTTAACTAATGTCTCTTTATAACAATGTTAACATAATTTAATAGAAAGACAGCAAGCAACGGGTACTTTAATTAAGAAACATAAATTACACTAATCTAATTTAATACAATAAGCAACAACCCTTAATATTATATAATATAGTGTGTAAATCCTCACCTGTTAATATAAAGTATTAGTTTTAATTAATTAATAATTGAAATGTATTTCAATCTGTTAGTGATAGCAAATAATAAATGTAAAATTTCTTGGTTATAAAAATTATCCAGTAAGTTAAATTATACTTTAAGTCATAGATAATATATTTTGTGACTTTTGAGACTTTAGACACATGCATTGTTATTCGCAATAATTTGACTGACAATGCTGATTGTCCAACTGAAAAAAAAAGTAGACCTTACAAATGGCTGGTTACAACTTTTTTTATAAACTTAAAAATGATATTTCATAAATTTTTATATTCTTTTTGGTACATCTAATGCATTGTAATTCAAATACACGGTTTATGTTTGGTTGGCAATTAACTGACTTTATATCACTCGTTTTATTACAGCGGCTGTGTAAACGTTTTAGTCTGAAACTCTATGATTTACAGATTTTAAAGATTTCTGTGCTATTTTTACTATTGTAAATAAAAAAGATTTTCTTTGTTACAGGTGCTGGTGAATCTGGAAAAAGTACGATAGTTAAACAAATGAAGTAAGTTGAATTTGTATTAGTCTTGAATTAAGTTAAAGCTTTAACATGTTACAGAAAATCATAAAAATTATAAAAATCCTTAAAGGCGATATATTTGTTTGAATATAATATAAAATTATTCTTGCAACAGTATTGCTGTTAATCCTCTAATCAATCAATAATAAGACAGTCTACAAGACCATCCGATCTGTACTCACGATATAATATATATAGATAATACTTTATCGACATAATCAATATGCTTTCAACATATAGAAGATAAGATTGTATATTACGAATTGTTTCGCATATCATTCTTTTTATTCAATAATTTAAGAAGATATTGAAATATCGTCCCACGGATTTACGCTACGGAGATTTTTAAACATATAATATTCAACAATTAGTTCAGATACAATTACGACTTACAATCTCCGTAGTCTGTTCAAAAATGAAAACTTTCGTGTCAAAAGAAATATTATTTGTTGTCACATAATAAATTCAAAATTTATTTCTTGTCACCCAGGTTAGTAATAGCGGCCGTAACGTAGCTGCTGGCGTATAATGAAAAATATTCATACTCAGTTTTCATTCTATAAACATTAACTATTATACTATTAACTTATGAGTAGGTCTTGGCTATCGTGACGCATTGGAAAATATTTACAAAAATCTTGTATGCACGCTATATGTGTGCTGTTCAATATTTCTCAGCGAAACTTTTCTTACATTCGCTCGAACGGTGAAGGAAAACATCGTGAGGCAACAACCGGCTTGCCTTAGACCCAAAAAGTCGACGGCATGTGTCAGTCACAGGAGGCTGTTCACTTGCCTATTAGATTGACAAATTATCAAGAAACAGATACAGAAATCTGTAGCGCCACTGATTTATTTATTTAACTAAATAAATAACGTATGTGAACACTGTATAACGCTAAAAAACTTTCGTATGGCATACAAAAATTTGGAAGGCTCTTCGATATATAAAAATATGTAAAAGCATAAAATCGGCTTTGATGTCGAATTGATCTGTGCTGCCTGTGACGTCAGTGGAACCGGATGTTAATCCGATAGCTATGTAACAGGACTGTGATGTAATATTGCAAATTTAAAAAAATATTTTTTAAAGATACAATCTAATATTTTGTTTAATTCAATCGCGTGATTAATTATCGATTTGATAGCGTGGGAATTTATAAAAACTTGCGATGTTCTGTCATTAACGTTTAAACTACTTTTTTATTACATTAACTTTCTCTTATTGAGGATATTGTAAATCTAAAAATTTATGTACATATTATATAAAACGTTGAATTCAGGTAAAAGTTGGCTCCTTTATTACGAAAACGGAAATACCAGGCTTTCTATTGGTTCCTAGAAAAACATAATATTCACACTGGACGACCTGCATTTCTTTTCCTTATGGCCAATTAAAAAGGGGAATTTTAAAATATCAATACCAGGGAATGAGGCTTAGTTTCTCTTACATGACGTTAATATTTTTATGTACCTACATCCGACTCATAGATAAATAGTAAACAGCTTTAACTATAGACAAGAAGACAATCTCAATAAATTGAGTAGGGTATAAAAAGACAAGTCTGATACAATTAATCCAGACTTATTAATTATTGATCTGTCTGGAGGAAGATATTTAATTAATTTAGGATTTTTTTAGTGTTACGAGCAGCCCAAGGTTTAAGAAATGCTCTAGGTATGATGATCGATTTTGTCTATCGAATATAAGCAGGGGTTTTTTTTAAATTATTCTCGGAAAGAACCCGTGTATGTAACCGTTTTTTGATTAATCGCGTGACACAGACAAGTAGCAAGTTAAATGCTTTTAGCCGGATCGAAGTTTCACAATAGTGGTTGCAAATATTAAAAGACTAATCATAAACAAATGACTCGATCCCATGAGTCATAGGTATTTCCCAGTGGCTTTTAATGTTTTAGTACAAATAAGCGAAAGTGAAATAGGCTGTTCGTGTCTCTTATCGGTTTAAAGGTTAATAATTGGCACTTGTTATTTTCTTTATTCAAATGTTTTTAAGTGTTGGCAAAATAGCTTGGTATAAACTGTATTT
The DNA here is from genome assembly GCA_905332375.1 of Pieris macdunnoughi. Lineage (NCBI taxonomy): Eukaryota > Metazoa > Arthropoda > Insecta > Lepidoptera > Pieridae > Pieris > Pieris macdunnoughi. The sequence continues at coordinate 450,815 of CAJOBZ010000055.1, read as the reverse complement.
ACAGATAAACCAATGTTTAGTATTCATAATTATTTAAAGTCAGGTAGATTACCTCTTATTCCGAAGTAAGTTTCGGACTGTTAAAGTCGTAGTTTTAAAGGCCGGCAACGCATTCGCGAGCCCTCTGGCGTTGTGTGTGTCCATTAGCGGTGATATCACTTAACATCAGGTGAGCCACCAGCCCGTTTGCCCCCCGGTTCTATAAAAAAAAGTCTAAAAAGAGTCATATAAATGAAAATTATATGAGTCAAGCATACTTTACGTAATACGGAATCTCTGGGCGTACATACCAGACAATTATAATGTGACTCGCTATCAAAAAGCATATTCCTTAAACAAATTGTATGCCAAGCGATAAATATTGTTGTTAGTGTTTGGGTGAGAAACCACGAAGCGATTTTAAAGTAAGCTTACCCATTGTTCATCCAAGGGTGCTTCTCGCAATGGCTCTAACAGCTAACGCTGCGTCGTGTCGAGTGACGTGAGCTATTGTTGTCTTCCCCTTACGATTTATGTGTCGCTAATCGGGTAACGATAGTCTGAGATGTACCGATAGTATATCTGTTGATTAGTTCTTTATTCTTTTGAAGATTATCTTTTTAGGTCTGGGTTTCTGTATCTGTTCCAAGATCATTTGTCAATCTAATAGGCGAGTAGGTGATCAGCCTCCAGTGCCTGAGATATACCGTCCACTTTTTGGGTCTAAGCCTCCTCACGATATTTTCCTTCACCGTTCGAATGTTAAAAGTCAAAATAATTTATTCATATAGGTAACACAATGTACACGTCAAAATGCGCGCATAGAAAGAAACTCC
>CAJOBZ010000055.1:445000-447500 GCA_905332375.1 Pieris macdunnoughi | reverse complement strand
GTCCATGGGCGGCGGTATCACTTAACATCAGGTGCGCCTTCTGCCCGTTTGCCCTTTGTTCTATAAAATAAAAACTTAGAATTGGGTCCGTCAACCTTATGGCATTCAGCCATTTTTCTTCATTCTTTGTCTGCAAGACCAAAAAATAAATGCTTTCTCAGGATTAGAGCCTAAAACAAACAGTTTAACTATATATTAAACACAAAATGACCAAAAGTTTGGAATTGACATTCAAAGCCATAGCTATTGCATCATCACTTTTTATCGGCATATGGAACAAAATAACAATCAGGCGATACAGAATGTTCTGACTTTATCTTATTTTTACTTTAATTCTACTGATACTAGGTTTAAAGAAACTGTTCTTACCAATTTTACGACTTTGATTATTATTAAACATTTTAATAAATTATTATAGACATTTGTGAAGAAAAGAAATGATTTTACATGCATAAGTAGGAATCATCACTCAACGTAACAAAAAAAAGTAAAAAAATACGAAAGTACTTAAATGGAAATCTTGAATCTTAATTCTTAACTAGTCACCAGGATATTTCTTATAGACGTAAATTCATTCTATATTAGAAATTAATATTTTACCAAACTCATGTAAGCTACTATACACATAATTACCTTAATTGACTGCTATAAAATGCTATATGGTAATGACTCTATCTGGCTTTGTTCGCCTATAGATAATATCGATGATACTACATACGTTCAAAGTAATAGCTTGGTTTTCCACGAATAATTGCAGATCAATACTTCTGATCGCAATATGCTTATTACGCGTTTATCATTTGGAAACAATGGCGCGGCCAGAATATAATTTTAGACTCTTTGTTGTCTCTCATTGTTTTAATGAAGGACGATTCAGGTGCATAGTTTAAAACCTACTGAAACGGGTATGTCATACGGCATACAACGCATTTGGGCAAGGAGAGGAAGCTTTATTCGTTGGTTCTCACAGATTTTTTTTAAATTCGGTTTTCCACGAATTAGAGTTAAACGCGAAGAAAATAAAAGTTTTTATAACTTGATATTTCGGTTCGTTAAGTAACAACGTAACGTAAAGTCGTTATAAGTAAGCTGTATCTTCAAACGTTCAGAGTGGACACTCATGACTCACATTCCTGGGTCCCGTGGTCATGTATAAAGGTCTTCATAGAGGGATACGTCGTGCAGGGGAGCGATAAAGGGACAGGCGCTCGCGGTAGGTCACTTTTGAGGTGGGCTTATCAAATCAAGATACCCAAGGAAGACAGATATCCTAGATAGAGAGTCAAGAAATAACTGGGTGTTTGTCAATATGGAAAATTTAGTACAATTATTTAGCATACAAATAATGTTACAGTTTTCTCCAAATGCGTGTGGTCTAGAGCTCGATACGTATTTTAAAAAAAAAAAAAAAAAAAAGAAAAAAAAAAAAAAAGGGAGGGGGGGGAAAAAAAAAAAAAAAGGGGGGGAAGAAAAAAAAAAAAAAAAAAAAAAAAAAAAAAAAAAAAAAAAAAAAAAAAAAAAAAAAAAAAAAAAGAAGGGGGGAGGGGGGGGGGGGGGGGGGGGGGGGGGGGGGGGGGGGGGGGGGGGGGGGGGGGGGGGGGGGGGGGGGGGGGGGGGGGGGGGGGAAAAAGAAAAGGGGAAAAAAAAGAAGAGAGGGGGGGGGGGGGGGGGGGGGGGGGGGGGGGGGAGGGGGGGGGGGGGGGGGGGGGGGGGGGGGGAGGGGGGGGGGGGGGGGGGGGGGGGGGGGGGGGGGGGGGGGGGGGGGGGGGGGGGGGGGGGGGGGGGGGGGGGGGGGGGGGGGGGGGGGGGGGGGGGGGGGGGGGGGGGGGGGGGGGGGGGGGGGGGGGGGGGGGGGGGGGGGGGGGGGGGGGGGGGGGGGGGGGAGGGGGGGGGGGGAGGAGAGAAAGAGGGGGGGGGGGGGGGGGGGGGGGGGGGGGGGGGGGGGGGGGGGGGGGGGGGGGGGGGGAAGAACCCCCGGGGGGAAAAAAAGGGGGGGGGGGGGGGGGGGGGGGGGGGGGGGGGGGGGGGGGGGGGGGGGGGGGGGGGGGGGGGGGGGGGGGGGGGGGGGGGGGGGGGGGGGGGGGGGGGGGGGGGGGCCGGGGGGGGGGGGGGGGGGGGGGGGGGGGGGGGGGGGGGGGGGGGGGGGGGGGGGGGGGGGGGGGGGGGGGGGGGGGGGGGGGGGGGGGGGGGGGGGGGGGGGGGGGGGGGGGGGGGGGGGGGGGGCCCCCCCCCCCCCCCCGCGCGGGGGCGGCGCCGGGGGGGGGGCGCCCCCCCCCCCCCCCCCCCCCCCCCCCCCCCCCCCCCCCCCCCCGGCGCGCGGGAAACGCGAGGGGGGGGGGGGGGGGGGGGGGGCCCCCCCCCCCCCCCCCCCCCCCCCCCCGGGGGGGAAGGGGGGGGGGGGGGGGGGGGGGGGGGGGGGGGGGAAACAACCCAAAAAGGGGGGGGGGGGGGGGGGGGGAAAAAAAAAAAAAAAACCGCGGACGGGGGGGGGGGGGGGGGG
>CAJOBZ010000055.1:415000-442500 GCA_905332375.1 Pieris macdunnoughi | reverse complement strand
AGCCTGCAGTGTCGGACATGCAATAATTAAAAATCAGTTCACAGAGGGGCAGACAAAAAAATATGTTATGTTTCGTGTGACATACGATAAACTGAACAATTAAGGCTTTAAGAGATTCAGCTAGGCGCTAAGTATGTCTCCTGTATATGTCAAATCTGGTTTTGACATACTAAAGATATCTTAGTTGTCAAAGGTTCTAAAACTTATAATGATTGTATTAGATCCTGCTTATTTATTTCGTAATCCTCCAGCTAACATTAATTATTATACACAACAATTCGTCATAGTCGTAGAAATAGTGACGGATCCGACAAATAGAAAGCTTCCCTGTATCCGACGGATACAGGGCAGCCATTTCAAAATAATATAATCATGTTAGTTTTTGTCATAACTATTTAAATTCATATTCTGTTATGAAAATTGGCATACAAGCAAACAAAAGAGTTTGTTTTGAAACAAAATAAAAATAATAACATTAAATTACACAGTTTTCTAGAAAAATCACATGTTTCTATCAAATCCGTCACTTTATCGACTGATTAATTTGAAGTTTAAGACACATGGATTTTTTAAATGTAGCCGTAATATTTAGTCAATGTAGTATTCAAATATGATAAAAAGTGGATTTTGGATTTTTTTCAAATCCGACATTGTTCTACGATCATGACGAATTGTACAAAACATATAGCCACAGATGGAATACATATATATATATATATATACAAAAATGTTCAAACCTTAACAAAAATTATCAATAAAAATTATTATATACGTTATACTTCAGCTGTGCTGAGTGATGGTGTCTATGTGGGGTGTCCTCATGATGCAGGTGAATTTGCGCTGTGGATCTTCTTAATACTCCTTTCAAGCATATTCCGCGATAGCTTAAACAAGTCAAAGCTTAAATAGTGGTCGTTGTTTTTTTGAACACGTCTGCCCTACGATAAAAATTTACCTTTAACTGTAATTGTAAGTCGTGTTACAATTAAGCATTATTAGCACTTGCACCTCTAGACGAGCTGTCATTCCAAATGTGGGCCGAGTCACGGTTACGGCTAATTCTAATTACGCATATTACCGTTTGATAACGGACCGTTATTGTAGACATCATTCTTCAGACAGTTTTTCGTATGTTAATATTAATTTGAATACATATCAGACTTAACTTGAAGGAGGAGTTTTACAAGTCGACAAAAATAATGTGACTACGTCCACGACTTCCAAAATTGGCTAAGAGAATAAAAAAAGTAATGACTTGGTTAATATTTTATTTTTTTTGTGAAGAGAATTTAGTGTTATAATGTTAATATATTTTGGAAAGGCACAAAAATATTAAATAATGCGTCAGTTTTGCTTTGACTTGACGCCTTTGATAATAGATTCCAACCGAGTTCATGAAACACACACTGAACACTACATCTGACAGAAGAGACGAAAGACTTTTAGTTTTATAATAGGAGGGAGTGACATGATGCGTTTTCATTAAGAAATATTTATAATTTTAGTAATAGTGATGTCTGTGTTCTATAAAATTGAATCTGTTAATTTTTCCTTCGACCGGACACGCCACAATCAAGTCTAGATAACAAGATAACATTTCCATATGTATATGCAAACAAACATGACGTCAATAGGAGTCTTTTTTCTGTAAAATAATCGTGGTTTGCTCAAAACTTGGTAGAAATAAATATTACCATAGTCTAAGCTAAATAACATTTTTGGGGTAAAAGGTGTTGCCATCAACCAAGGTCTTACTACAATAATATTAAACACGTCGCGTTTTACTTCGATAAAATATTTATAACAACTTCACCTTTAAATGTAATTACAGTAATCCTACCTATATCGCGGTACTTCTATAACGCGGTATTCTCCCCCCCTATGTCATCAAAAACAGTTTTTCGAGAAAAACCCCTCGATTTCCCATACCGGTAGTTAGGTTGTATATTGGAACGAAATTAGTGGAATTTGAAAAAAAATGCGCCGTTTTTATATATTTTATTATATTTATGTATAACTAATTAATTTATTAGAAATATCAGCGTTTTGAAAAGGAATTTGATTTTCCAAAATATTCCATTAAAAATCTCGACAATTACGGCTAATTCGATAAGATCGTTGAACGGTAATTATAGCCATTAAAATAGCCTTTGCGATATGAATCCTTAATTAATTATTGCTCGGGGATGACATAAACACGCCCTTTGGTTAATGTTTGCTATCGTTATCTACTGTGCCATAAATGGCAGGAGCGAAGTATGATCAGCAAAAGCTTGTGTCGTCCATTTAATAGGAACTGCTTCTGAGTGATTTTTTTTAGTTTTCAAAGGTGACATATAGCGATGTGTCTGACTCTTTTATTCAGATTGGTAAGAGTAAGACAGCTATAGATTGTTTGCTTTGGTTTGATTATGTTGAGTTGTTCGTAATAATACCTGCAGCTGAGTTTCATCATCGGACGTCTTAGCATATTACAAAATACCATCCGTATCACCTCGACGTCCGTTTCACAACTGAGCGTTTCTTAAGGCAGTATTTTCTGCACCACTATGTGGAACCAGCTGCCCACTGAAGTATTTCCGAGCCAATTCGATTTAGGGTCCTTCAAGGAAAGAGCGTTCCAATTTTTAAAAGGCTGGCAACGTACTCGCGAGCCTTCTGGCAATGTGAGTATCAATGGGCGGCGGTATCACTTAACATCAGATGTAACTCCTTTCCGTTTAAAAAATGTAACTAATTTTAATAAATTCTTATTTGTGAAAAATATTACTTTAAAGCTAGTTTACGAGCACACAGACGAAACAATGCGCAATAAATCTTTATTAATTAGTTGTGGAACTGTTTTTGCTGACAGTACATTGCGTAGTTAATGTCGTGTGCACAGAATTTATCTATGACTGACGGCCCTAACAGATTTTACTAGAAGTTATAATGTTTCAAGTTGTGTGCAAACATTTTATTATACGTCGTGTTTGATGCGATGATAATTGTATTTATTTAAAAATGTCTAACCTAAATGCGTAATAGCGGTGTAAACAAATATATCCTCAAACATCCATGTTTGAGGATATATTTGTCGAGAGATGTGCCGACTCATATATGAAGAAAAATTATTTTTTAAATACTGCATAATATTGCCCTATTATTTTATATATTCTAATCGAGCCCCTTTTTTCGAGATCACAAAAAGAACGAGTAAATATTGAGCATGACGTGCAGAGTCGAGCTGTAACGCAAATTCGGCTCTGTACTTCGAGAGCAAACGACGTCTATGGTGAGAGAACGTTGAAGTACTTGCTACTGCGGCTAATAAAAAAAAAAGGCAAAATCATTTATTCATATAGTTACACAATGTACGCATGTAAACCTCAAAAAAGAAATATAGTATATTAAATGCTTCTAATTTTACATTTACTGCCAGTTCTCAAATCAAAGGTGTAGAAGAGAAGAAGTGGCAATAAACTATCCGCTATTCTATTTAATCGCCAAGTTTTTTGTTTTACATAACGTTTGTAAGGAGCTGCTACCATTACACCATGTTCCATATGACATCTTAAGTAATCAATAGTTAATTAATCATAATAAAATAAATTAAAAACAAAGATTTGTCCGGACATTAGATATTAGACAGCCTAAATTAATTAAAAAAAAAAATTTCTAAAAATTGCCTATTGTTAGAATTTTAGAAAAAGTTATATTAAGTATGAATTTTAATATATCTAATATTAAAATCAGGAAATATTTGTATTTTTGCCAGTCGAACAATTAAATTTGAAACCGTCTAGTTTCTTGGCTGCCACACCGCAGAAGAACAATTTCAATAACATCGTTTTAACTAATTCAATTGTCTGTTACTGTCAAAAATACTTAATTAAATTAATTCTTATTTCTTCCATAACAAACTTAATAGTAAATTCCATAATTTTAAATTATTTTTGTTTTTCTGACCGTTTTCAACACGCCTGATTGAGTGAGTGAAATATGTAACTACATATTAGGTATCAGAAGCATCTCCAACACTGCGTAAGTTGTGTTCATAAGCCAGTTCTTTAATAGTTATTTTGATTGTAGACGGTGAGCGGGTAGATATTAAGTAGCTATTTAATCTATTATAGATATAGTCTTCCTGCATATTCTGGCGAAGTCAGTCCTTTGCGGTGTGACCGACGACAACATCAAATGACAATAGACAAATCAGTACTTTAATTAAATCGGCTACATAATCACATTATTACTGTTATGGCAATATCTTGCTACGATGAAGCGTGGTTTTCGGCTCTACGACTATAGACTAAAGTTATTTTTTTTTTGCAGAGTGACGGAAAGATGGTGTTCGACGTCATCCAGCGAATGGAGGACACGGAGCCGTTCAGTGAGGAACTGCTGGCTGCCATGAAGAGGCTCTGGGCTGATGCCGGTGTCCAGGAGTGCTTCGGGCGTTCTAACGAGTATCAACTCAACGATTCAGCTAAATAGTAAGTTCTAGTGTAAAGCTATTTACATTTCAGTTATAGAGATGGGGATACCTATCTGGTACAATTTGTTGTTTATGTTACTTATATAAAAGATAATTGAAATGACTACATTTCAGTAAATTAAAGTTTATCTTAATATAAATTTTCAAAAAGCAAAATTATACTAATTTTCGTTTTATTATTACAATTAACATTGAAACGTATAGTTTTAAACTTTGTAATAATTGAAAGCGTTTTCATCTGTAAAAAGCTTCATTTAAAAATTCATAGATTACAAACAATCATCCGCTGTATACTTTTCATTACTGTTACTTAACTTTAACATTATGTCTATTGTACCTAAAGCTTAATACAAAAAACTATACATTAAAGCTACAACAGTACGAATTGCAATATGCAGTTTTCCCAATCCTTTTTAGGGAATGTTCATTTTAGTATCAGTCCAGCAACCATTTAATTAAACGCTGGATTATTGCCTTTGTGCCTTTGCTTCAATGTGAACTGGAGTGGTTCGTTAGGGATGTAGGTGGGAGTAACGCTGTACGTGAGCTCGCTGTGTCGCCATGAAACTTGGTATTTGTGGAATATCTGTAAAACGGTTCACTCATCATGTTCATCGTTATTCTACTGCATACAAATTTTTCAAGAGAGTTCATATTCAAGTATAGCACTTTTCAAGTTTTCATATGAATATTTAGACTCCGCGTTTTAGTGTAATACAATTATTTTCCAGTTTTATACTAAGATTTATAAATTTAAAGCGTAGCGTTTTGATGTTGCATAGGTTGAATGTTAGTAGTGATATTTTAATGAAAGAATCATTAGTATATAATACAGATTTAAAAGCACATAATAAAATAATTAAGCTATATACAAAATACGTTGCCTGATATAAAATTTGTACTGGATCAGTCTCACCTTGGCTAGCAATATATGTAACTCGGCTTCGGCGAATCTTTTTCCAATACACATTCTTCGTCCGAATCCAAAAGGCAGCGAGGCGAACGGATGAATACCTTTTTCTTTTTGCCTCTTACACACGGTCGCTGCATTGGAATCTGTCGTGTCAATCGATTGACCCCTTAACCACCTCTCTGGTATGAATTCTTGGGGCGAAGGAAAGTATCTTTCTTCGTTCGACATTATGTAATGCGGGAATACGACGTGCGACTGTAATATTAAATGGGATTGATCTTATTATAGGTACACAATTAAAGAAGATATTAGTTTAGATTTTCCAACTAAAGGTACATAAAAAATTAAATAATGATTCTATCAATTTGATATAATGGCAATACAATATATACTGAGTTTTTTTTTGTATTTACAAACACGAAATACCAGCGTAACAACGATATTAGACAAAATTCAATTCGTGTTCATGCAATGATAACGTCGAGAAAGTTTTTTATTTTTTGCTAATATAATTCTTTTAGGTACAAGCTTTGTGATTAATGCGTTTTTCTTATATCTGTAACTGCATGTAAGCATGTTTAATCTGAATAAAAGCATCGCTTCAAAACCGTTCAAAGCAATTGTACTCACTCCTTTAGGAACTTCATATCCCGATATAACAGTATCCGATTGAATGCATCTCCCGTTACCCAATATTACTGGTTTTATTCTGTAAAAAAATCTGTATTAGATTTCACCAAGCCCTTTGGGAATCTCGGGTGCAGTTGCGGACAAACTAACAGAAATAAGGTTTATTCTTATACATTTTTAAGTAATATATAAGATACAGAGTATCAGAGTACAATGAATCATTTGTGGAACGTATTAGTTTTGCATTTCTTACACTGATAACAGTATCACACTTGACGAGTTCATTGTATTAATTATTGCATAAGAAAATATACAAGTTTTTCATGTTGTACCAGTATTATGTGATTGTATGCTCCAATTGTAAAGGAAATATCTATTTTAGTGTAAAATAATTTGATCCTTAAAAATTTGTGTTTGTGTGTTAATTCTCCTTTTCCTGAATGTTTAACGTAATACAATGTTGCTATTTGTTGCTTATCAATTGTTATAATGAGTCATTCAATGAGTCCATAAACTTATCCTTCTTATACTAGCTGTCCCGGTTTCGTATGGCTTCTATATATATTCTATATACTATGTTGATCAGGGATAATGTAGGATTCTAATGGTGTCAAGAGTTTTTCAAATCGGTTAGGGGGCGTCCAAAATTACGTGAGGTGTTTTTTATAATTTTCTGACCCTCCCTCCCCCTGGTGAGATGTCGTGAGATTTTGTTCAACCCCTCCCCTCCCCCAATCTCACGTGAGTTTTTCAAAATGTGGGTTTCTTACGTAAACGGTTGGATTGTTATTGTAAAAAGAAAAAAAAGTTTGTTCGTGCTTTTATTTAAGACTAGTAATCAATATTGCTGAGATTTAATTATAAGTGTAATAAAAATTTAACAATAGAATACTTAAATCGTAACTACTGTGATTAAAAAAAGAATATTACTCTAATTCAGTCCATGGATAATCATGCGCGGCTCAAGAGAGATATTGGAACCAACATGTCCATATGATTTTCAGTAAAATCATCTGCTCCTTCAACTTCGTTCTGATCTAGCCACTCTAAACCATTGGCACTTGCACACAGTAACTCATTAGCTCGTCTTGTGACAATCCGTGAGGGTCGGACCTTGCGGAACATACGCGTTGTTAGCTGGGCAATGTGGGCTGACGCCTGTGCTCTGTAGCTTTTGTAGATGCAAAGTAAATACCGCATGTACTGCAGCATCTTTTCTCTAAATCATCACGAACACTTGGGCAATAGAGATCATAAGGCGTGATGAAGGCATTCAGCGGTTGAATGGTAGGAGTGGCGTATTAAAAATGGAACAAATGATTTCCGTCATGTCTTTAAAGTCCGGAATTGTCAAATGTCCATCAACTTGAGTGATAGGGTATGGAGGCGGCAGAAAACGGTCGTGAAGAATCATATGCAGATCACTCCGGCGTGGGCTGCAGACTTTGGTCATCGCATTTTACAACCTAAAAAAAAATTAATAACTCTTAATAAAAATTTGTTGATTCGTGTCGTTTAAAAAAAAAAAAAAGGCACGTATAGAAATTTGATATGAACCAACTGCTAATGTACCTGGAGTAAATATTGGCTTTCTCTAACGTGCTCAGTGTACCATTCTTCGGCTGGCAGGTCTGGAACGCTAGAAGTTTCATTATTCGGCTCTATATATTCAGCGACTACTTCGTGTCCGTCAATGCACACTGCAGACCATATTTCAGCCAAAAATATCCCCTGCCTTTTTGAAATTATCCTTTTCCAGACTTTCGTTTAATGTTCTGCCGCTGGAGTCAAGATGTGTCCCAAAAGAATCATGGGGAAGAACAACGCCTGTTAGTTCTCGACTGAGTGGAGCCATGCGTCTCTCTACTTGTTGAATGCGCTCCGGCCAGGGGCATTAGTCACAATAAATACTGCGTCCAAATCATATAGTTTAAAATGCGCTATGGCGTGTGCGATCACTTTGTGATATCGCGGATTTTCGTCAGGCCCACCGTCGTTGAAATTATAAGAAAGGTTTAACTTTTCTGTCTATATTTTTTGTAAATTTGGAAAAAGGCTCAATTGTTAAAAGAGTGTCCAAATCTTGAGCGTGACTAGTTGCAGTTGACGAAGAGTGCTTGCCACTTCGTATTGTAGAAGTTGGTCCACTATATGAAACAGCTTCTGGTCGTCCCATCTATTGGGTCTCACTTCACACAAAGCATACACGCTTGGAATTAATTTGTGCCTCGAAGCAATCACAAAGTCGTGGTCTGGTAACGACACTTTATATGCAACGTGCATTAATAATGGCGCCTGCTTGTTTGCCGCTGTCAGGCCGATGGGGACGCGGGCTTTGTCATCCTGAGATAAAAAATTAGGAGTCAGGACCAAGTACCGAGGTATCGTTTCCAGCGACCTTATGGAGGCCACAGAAAAGTATTGGCTTGGTGTGCCTTATGATGGTCAGTTCAGGACGACTCAGCTTCACCGGCACAGTATACATGGCGCTTAGCTTCTGTGTATTTGCCCGTCTAGGCAACAGTCGAATATAAGTAGCACTTCGTGAAATATTAAATCCCAGCTCGCTTAGTTTATTTGTAAGTTTGATAGCGTATGGACCGTGCGAACTATCTCACAACGACGACGCTCTTCAGCAGAAGCACCAAACAGGGCTAAATCACTTATTGTTTTTAGCAATCAGACTGTTTTTTTCTAAACGTGGGCGTCCAGGGCCAGCACGGGGCGTCAACGACTTAGCTGCATCGGGATTTTTGAACATAGTTCAATTATTGTTGTTTTCTATTTGTTCTGTGGTCATAGAGTACACTTTTGTTTTTCTTTAAGTTGAGCTTCTTCTCACAAATGTCAATTTCTCGCCGCAAATTACATGCTTTATCAAATTCAGTGCCGTCAGCTACAAGAGACCTTTTGCGCCTTTCCGTTAAGTCAAGCTCCATATGAGCTTAGTAATCTTTTTCTTCATATATCTTGTGCTGGAGTGGGAGTAGTTGAGGGTAGGTGCAAGTTCATCCTCACATCTCTGATCACAAGAGGCAGATTTTTCCGTTTCGAAGCGCCTGTGAAATGCAGAAAACTTTTATTTAGAATAGGACAAAATGAAGAAAACGTCACCTATAGAAAGAAAGACGACCTCCACATTCCACGTTTGGAACACTCTCAGTGCTTGTCCCAGCCTGATTCGAAGAACTGTTAGAAATCTTAGTGTTAGTCTGAAATCAAAGCATCATAATATTAAGAAATAAATCTAATAAATTATAAAGATAGATTAACACAAAATTAAGAAATATTGAATTATGTGAAAACAGTTGAAATGACCGCGCTAATATTTTGTAGTATTATGATTTTAGCATATTTTATCAAGAATTTCACTGTTTCAGTTTTTTTAATGCTATGAAGGAGGTCCTTTCGCCATCAATGTTAAATAAAAAATATTAGATTATGCATATTAAAATTAATTTTTATCTAATAGTTAAAGTCCTAATTTATCTACTTAATGAAGTTTAATTTATTCTTCACCATGCAAATTAAAAAAAAATTAAAAATGTTAATATTTTGAGTCTTTATAAACGAGAAAGTCAGACCTAAAACAACTTTCTCGAATTATGGCATTAACCATTGATTTAAGATGGGGTAAAAAAACGCAAAATAAGGTTTTCGAAATATTCAGTTTTGATTTTTGCAATAAAATCTATAGGAATTTATAGAGAAATTAAAATTATAAAATAACAGATTTTTTTAAAGTAATCTGCATTTAAATGGCGTCAGAACATTTGGCGACGTTGCGAAGCGCGGAGCTTCAGACCATTCAATAAATTCAAACTAAACTTCAATGCACTAATATTTTTTCATACATACTTATAAGTTAATTTATTGTTAACAAATTTTCATATTTCATAATTGAAAAATAAAAACAATAATTAAAAAATATGTACTAGCATTCCTGCCATGAGACATATTAGAATGTTATAGTTTTGTAATTTAACAGTTTTAATTAATTTATTTATTTGCATTGACAAAAACTTTACATGGTTTAGATTATATTGTGCAAATGAAAATGTAACAACCGAAATATAGGTTGCCAATCAGGACAGGTTACTAAAGCTGATTTAAAGAGCCAAACTAATTTTTGTATTTAACTATTTTTTTTTAATTTTCAAAATTTCAACTATTAATGCCTCATTTATCATAATTTTAATTTTTTAATTTTAGGAATTTGTATGGATTCTTTATTTTAATTTATCGAATATTGACTACTACAGTTTTGTGACTCAACTGGAGCGAAAGGACTTCCTAAATATTGTAACAATTTTATATAAAAAAGTATTTAAAAAAATATTTAACCTACTTTTTTAAGGAATGCTAAAGTAGACCGAACTTTTCTCTCAGTGGCTTCCCTGAGAAGCCGTTCAATCTCATTTCAATGTGATGTATTAACTCTTCTTTCTTCGGGAATTTTTGTTGTGTATCCAAATGTATTCTCTGGAGGATTCTTGTTTATAGACGTATTTTTGACGTATGGTTATAAAAATCTTGATAACTCATTTTAAATTAGTAAGAGAATGCATGAGTCGAGTAAAACATTTAAAGAATAAACAAAGCATGTTGGAACATGTCCGTGTGTCGCTGCCATGGCGCGTCGTTCGATCGATTTTTAACTTAAAAATCCGTTATGAGGTTTCAAAACTGCGTCGAAGACAATCGCGTAAAAATCGGTTCATTTATTCAAAAGTTATTGTGGTTTGAAAATTCAAAAAATACTGTTTTATCAAACTTCTATCAGACTTTCATAAATTCTTACTGACTTTCTAAATTCATTTCAAATTGTACTTTTGAGCTCGAAGAGCTAAAACTGAGGTTTAGGTGTGGAGTTAGGAGATTTGAGAGGTGGCATTTAGGGTCAACTTTTTCCAAATTTTTTTTCAATCAGAAAAAAATTGTAATTGGAGACCCCCCTCTCTCCAAGTGAGATTTAATGAGATTTGACTGACCCCTCCCCCTAAAACACCTCACGTAATTTTGGGCCCTAGATGGTTAGTCCTTTTCAATTCAAAAACCAATATTCATGTCCTCTTTATAATATTATTTTCCTTATGTTTTATCTGGCTATTCTATTAGCAACGGCGGTTCAAATTTCGGTTTCAGGAATTTATAGAAATTGCACGTCAAAATATGGAACTACTGTTGCCTGCGTGATTCATATGGAAATATTCAAATAGCAATCTCAATGAATTAAATATACCTACGTCCAGATCAATTAGGAACAAAGGAATTCCAAAGACGGTTCAGTGGCTACAGGGATTACTTTCTAAAAGGAAACTCATAAACTGTACTTCTTGAATACGTGATGAAATACACCGCGGGCTCTTAAAATTTATTCTAGGAACTAAGAAATCACAGTATGTTAGAATTTAAGATGTTGAAAATCTTTGATCAGTCTCTTTGAATTCAAAGTAAATAGCAGAAAGTCTGCAATGCGATACCGTCGTGGTCACTGAATAAAACATAAGATGAGGTGAAGTCCATATACGTAGTTTGCTTTTGCGCAGTGCAACTTGCTTATATTACACTCGCTTTGACCGCAAAATTACGGAAAAATATACAAAGTAAATGCTGGATTTTATCTACGGGATAATGACATTGAAACACTGTGTTAGGGAAAAATGCAAATAAATCGTAATGCATGCTGTAATGTTAATAGTGTAATTTTTTTTAAACTGCAATTACTAATCATGTAAATATAGTCACTTCGTAGATTATTCTATTTTTCATACCTACCTTAAAGCTTCTTTCAGACATGCTCGTAGATATGGCATCTGGTCTAAATCCTTGCTGTGCATAACACGTCCAACTGGAAGGTTGTTATCCAATTCAGTCTGCAGTTTCATTTGAACCCTTTCGTTCTTAGCCAGCAAGTAGATAGTGCTTGCTGCGGCCGCAGCAGTCGTATCCACTCCTACTAAAAGTAGATCCAAAGCCAAAATGGTCGCGACTTTTTCGCCGGATGATTTAGCAATGTTGGCGCATATTCCTTTATCAGTCAGTCTCTTTAAGCAAAGTGCTCTGAAGGAATCCAATGCGTTGACGTAGGTTTTGTAGGCGGGAGTTGAGTAGAGCCTCCATAAGGGAGCCGAGAGTTCTAATTCGGGCACGCTGTGGAAGAAACCATGGATGCTGTTTATTATTTCCCTCGCGGCCTCATCATCATTGTTTAAACAGCCCAGCCTCGTTCCGAGCGCCCAAGCTCCAACGGCTATAAACATTAATTTCGTAGCTTTAAAAAGGTACACTTATTAAATAATTGTATAACTCAAAGATTTTTACATTCCAGCGCCCATTTGTAGAGTTCCGTGAGATAATCCTTTGGTAGTTCTCGGTTCTCATCTAACATTCTATCCATTCTGCAAGAAGACATAATGTCAGCTATCGGTCACCTCAATCAGTCACAAAAGTAATGAAGGCTTTGTTAGTGTCCCTATTATTATATATCTGGGTATAAAGCTGGCTACCTTCGGAAATGATGTGGGCTTTCGACGTCATTCCCTGATTTGGTAAATCAGTGGCGCTACAACTTTTGTTAGGTGTGGGCCTTAGAAACGTCGGATAATTTAAAATTAATTTAAATTTATAAAACACCGTCAAAATAGTAACATCAGTGCTGGTGGCAGGCTCCTGTACCTGACTCATGCCGTCGACTTCTTGGGTCTAAGTAAGCCGGTTTCCTCACGATGTTTTCCTTTACTGTTGGAGTGAATGTTAAATGCGCACATAGAAAGTCCATTGGTGCACAGCCGGGGATCGAACCTACGTCCTCAGGGATGAGAGTCGCTCGACGAAGCCACTAGGCCAACACGGCTCACACTGATTTGATAAATAGTGTGTATAAAAATTTGCGTAGAGACAAATCGGAACACCACTCTTTCATTGAACGAGATTGCCGTTATCCGCAATGAGTCAGAAGAGAGCAGAGTGCAAACAAACGCGCAGACGGACTCGTTGTTAAAGCGGATGTGGTCATTAAACCGAGATTCTGCACTTCGTATAGACTCTTAGTATTAACAGTTGCCACTTGAGTATCGCTATTTCATTTGAATGCTATCTTGTAAGCCTTTCAAGTTTTCAAATTGAATAGCTATATTAAATCGATTTAAATTGTGTGATTTGCTAAGTAAAAGCCCCGCTATATTTAGTACCTATTTCTACTCTTGAATTATGCTAGGTTTTCTTTGAGATCAAAGCTTACGTTAGACAAGAGATATGTACATTATTGTTACTCACTTTTTTACAAAATCTTCTGCAACATAATCTAGGCACGGCACAGAAGATCTTGCTGCTTCCGGTGCCGCAAGCGCCTTTGACACTTTGGAGCGAAATTTTGACCAAGGCATTCCATGACTAAAACAAATAGATGACATTATTATGTTCAGTGGTTAAGCATAAGTGAGAAGCAAACTAACATACACTTACACTCCAATTAAACCTGGCTCGTCACCGAAAAAATCCTTTCTCAATTCTTGTTTATAGTGCCTGAGACATGGTGCTACCGCTCTATGTGGCAAGGAGTCTTCGCGCCGATATATTTTTTCTGTCTCATCAGCGCTAAATGGAAATACCAAGTCCGGATGTCCAAATAACTTCGCCACTTTAGCGGCACCACCTGTACCGGCCAACTCGCGCAGTCTCCACAACGTAGCGTCCAACGACTTCGTCCGCCAAGGCTTTTGACCGATGGCAAAGCGCCAAGAGTTGCCTACAATAGGCAAGGGTTTAGGTCCAGGTATCATCGCGAAACGCCGCGCGTTGCCCATCGCGATAACAATACTAATGGTGCTTCAGCCCCTAGAGATGGCTGTCGGTCGCAGTGGGGCGGTCTTGTTACGTTTTCAGCTATTTCGTAATACAATACGACGCGATCTAAACTCGCTTGACATGTAGACCACAGTATGTTCCGAGTTTTTCTATTTGCTGTTCGAGTTTTACTACATATTGACTGAGTCGTCTATTTAAACGATGCATAACTAATTACGTGACGTAATTGGTCTCTTAATGTTATTGTTACTATATATTGAAGCATGGCTTCGAATATTGCGTATAGTGTGGTGAAACTTCTTTAGCGTCTAGGTGTTAATAGTAAAGAAAACCCCTTGTCACTATTTCATAATGCGTCGTTTCGGGGACAAATGTTCTTAATTACATGAAAATTTCGGCGATTCGACGTACCCAAACTGCAAATAGTCACCATAAGCAATTGATATAGGTGATGTCACAGATGTTCAATTAATGGGTCCCTCGATAAGTGGGAGCGGTGTTCGCGATTGGTTCGTCCGGTGGCTCTGAACTACTGTTAATATTCCGCAATCACATTACATTTCCTTATGTTATTTATTAGGTAATATTATAGATCAATTTAACACGCGTGCGAGATGTTTTGTCACGCATGTTTTCTCTGTGTATTACTAAACTTATATGCATGACTATTCAGCAATTTATACATTTGAACATCGTGCCTGAAACATGCGAGTTGGGTAAAATGAGTTTCATTTTATAACTCCATATAATGACACGCGAGTTTGGAAACACGATAGTATGATCTTGTTGATTTGCTTCGAGTTTAAATGCGGTCGACGGATGCTGTTGCAATCCACAAGGAGCCCTTTGTAGCGTGGTTGGAGCCAGACTCGGCTTTGATACTAATTACGAATGATTGCTTAAGAAATTTCCTTTTGAACGCAGTGAGAATATGATTATCACAAGTGTCGTGTCGAAATAAGTTTTATCTTCGATAAACTGCGGCACGATTCGATTACATGGAAAATCTTCTTTATTACATGGACTTTCTTGTGCATTTAACATTCGCTCGAACGGTGAAGGAAAATATCGTGAGGTTAAGACCCAAAAAGTCGACGGCGAGTCTCAGGCACTGGAGGCTGATCTACTACTTGTCTATTAGATTGACAAATGATCATGAAACAGATACAGAAATCTGAGGCCCAGACCTAAAATGGTTGTAGCGCCACGTTTCTACAAAGTCTTGATACAGCTGTTGATCTGAATATTTATAAAACGATGTATCAGCAATGTTACATATTATTACGCCAGTTTTATAACAATCCAAGTAGATTTCTCAAGCATCGATTGTGTTCAAACTACTGGAAAATTGCTACTTACCGTCGTACGTATTGCGACACGCCACGTTTATACTTACTGATAATATTATGAAACTCTCCAATGGACCTTTTTGTGTGAATCTAAGAAATACCTAGCATCCAAGCGAAAAGTTTATAAATAATTCGTTTTATTCGATATACAATGGAGACCTACCATATAGTGTAACTATAATAGATTCGAATAGAAAATGAATGGGTGTGTTGTAGACACGGGTTATGCTTCCACAATCCATTAAAGCCGAGCCAAAGAGGAGCGGGTGGCGACAGATTTACGAAGATCGTTTGCCGGTCGTGTTTTTTCTTTCTTTTCTTTGTGATGTATTTTTTAAGATAAAGGTTAAAGAATTTGCTAAGGTTTGGCCTCTGTTGCTATGCGTTTGTCTACGCGAAGTTGAATAAGCAGAGCGTGTATTTTAAATGATCGAATTATTTAAATTATATTATTAGGGTTTTTTAATAAGCCCAATCGATCGTGGTTGGCAACACAGAAGGCAAAAGATGACGTGGCCGGTCACCAACCAATTAAGTGAAAAACTAATCGTCCTCAAAACTGTACACTGTCAAAAGAAAGACGCTGGACAGAAACAGATATTCCGCTCCAGATGCTTCCTTGCTGACGCTCACGCATGAGCTGCCGGTTAAAGAGAGAGAATAAGACGAAAAGGTTAGGTAATATTTGTTTAATTATCCGTAATTAAGCCTAAACGTAATTAAGCTTAAACTTATCGGACCTACTTTGTTGCGTGCGTCACGATATACGCAGGCTATTAACAAAGTAGGTTCCAAATTCAAATGCAGCATACCGTCCAATAAGTTTGCAGGGAATATTTCAGCTCGGCAACAGGTTCTGCGCGCGTGACCGATCAATACCAGCGCCGCGCCGCCGCGTCAGAAGCTTACGTTTTCATACCGCTACGCCCCGTCCCGGCCTGATTTTTGCGAGGCACCCATGTACGATTTGTGAAAACAGTATAAAATGAAATTATTCCGATATTTCCCTGGTTACAGGGTTATAATATTATATTTTTTATTCAGAAGTAGATTCACTGAATTGTACAACCTTTTCAAATGAAATACAAACTAATGTCTAACATTAACTTAAGTATAAAGTAACCAATTAGAAAGCTCTTTTCGAAACCGGTTTAATTTTTTTTGTAAAAATTGACCGAAATTTTAGTGGGCATATAAAGAGTTAACTGATGCCTATGAACATATTTCCATAGTAGAATAATAACACGTCATTATGAGGGTTTTAATTAAAGTTTAAAACACTTGTTCTCCGAGCGTAAACACGTAGAGTGCTCTGTTCTGAGGAAGTACGATGAAGAGCTATTTAAACTCGTTTCAGGGAGACGATGAAACCTGCAATTAAAATTTGTGTTCCCTAAACGAAAGTTCCGATATATCTATTCTGTTATCTTAAATGTTTTTATGCGCACATGTATAATATACAACTTTACTAGCATTTATAAGTTTCTCGATAATTTTTTGTATGTTTCAAACTCCATTATCACGTTAGGGAAACTTTGAAAAGCCTCGTAAAGTATGAAAATTTAATCACCAATATGTAACGAACGATTAAGAGAGTTGAATTTCTATTTTAAAATCTAAAGAGAAATTGATTAGTCTGTTTGACAAAAGACAAAAGGAGTATATAAAATAGTTGTGTGGGAAAATATTGATTCAGCAATATCAAGTGCATCACGACAATGTACTTTCCAAATGAATGTGTTAAAGATTAGAGTTAGATTTCTCTGATGCAAAGCGATTCGTTTCACATTAATGTATAGCATTGGTTGTGTTCAAATTCCTTTACAAATTTCTAAAGAATATTCGCTCTTCGTTTTTATTATATAAAAGGTTTTTGTATTTTTAGTACAAAATATATATTATCATTGGTATTCATAAATACTATTTGAGAAGGACATCTGTTTGGAGTTTTATCTACAGAATATCATAGTTATTTTAATACCAACAGACATAATTTAATCAGGGTTAAAAATCTATCAACAGTGGCTTTTAGTATCTCCCCTATCGGGGCGGTTATCGGACTGAAATCAAATTAATCGTGACGTCAGTATTTTAAGACTAAAAACTATTCAGCGGTCGACTTGCCTTTCCGCCTACGATCGCCTTCTCGGAACTAATTTATAGGTCATTTTTCTATCACTTGCTGCCATTTCAAATGTCACAAAAATAGAATTTCACGACACATTCTTCATGCCTATCTAACCTGATCAATCTAAAAACAGACACAAGAAATTATTTCCGGCGAAATAATATGGACGCCTAGAAACCCTTCTACTCATCATGTGGTATCATTGATACAATAGCAGAAATCAGTCAGTACCATGCCCCATTTAGTTTGACTCAGGATGATAGAAAATGAGGAAACCTGCTTATCCCAATAAGGATTACGTTACGATGGTGACGTTGCTATATTTCTATAATAGACGTACAAATTACGTATTGTTATTTACTCGCAACCCTACACGTATTATAAGGATTCGAAGTCTGAAGGGAATCCAAGCTACGCCTCTCAGAAAATATTCCTCATTTAGGAAATGTTCCTACCTTTTATTATGAGGGACAGATTTTTGGGGTTAAGCAGGTTTATATATGTTATGTAATACTAAATGTACCACAAAGAACGGTTCGGTGGCCGTCGATACACAATTCATATTAAAATAATAAGTCCTGAGTACATACCTCGTCAATGTCCCCTTACAGGAAGATAGGCACACAATATTATCAGCCGTAAGGATTTGGGATTAGTTTTAGTATGGGCACAAAAAGAGGTTAGACTGATGATGATTGATACCTTGCCTCACAATAGTTCTTAAACACGCACTAAACACTCACTATAAAATTCTAAATAGTGGACGTATCTATAATCAACTATAATTAACAAAAAGTATAATATATGTATTATCCAAATAAAAAATGCTAGATGCACGAGAACACGTAACCCGAAAGAATCTCAACAATGACTATCAAAAAATGTGTCGATCGGCCGTGTGTAAATATTTGGCATCACCCTCATCAATTTTATAAAATTAATATAATGTATTTCGAACACTAAAATTTGATTTAAAATACAACTTTTACATGCATTTTCTTCTATCGTGTATGACTTATATTCTGACATAGGTTTCCAGATTAATTCAGTGTAGAGTCCGATTGTTCCCCATTTAGATAGAGACAGTGTTTCTGTCTTATAAATCAAATATCTTGTCATCAAATAGTAGTTTCTCTATTTCTCATTGCCCATCTTGGATGCGACATCTTAAACTACTGGAGTAAATGATAAACCATAGTGTTAAAATGATTCAGTTAAAAGTAACCGTGTAAACGCTGCGCTCTATTAAAACCTGTAAACTTGGCGGAAATGTAACAAACAATGCTAAAGCCATTAAGCAAGCACGTTTCCATCTTCACAGCACTTTCATGATAAGAAAGCCCTCCTGGCAGGCTTCCAAGCCGACTGACATTGAACCTACACTCGACGCTTGCACTTTTCACTTTTTATGTTTTTAAATTTAGATATTTTATTTATTACATCGGTTCCGAACTGGAATTAGTTACGGATGAACTAAAAAAATAAGCGTTTCTTGAGATTTGATAGTTTAAAAAAAACAATCTGATATATCGTCTTAATATATTGTAGTAATATTTATATGGAACTCAACATGCTGTGTCTCGGGTATAGGTTTAAGTTATTTTATATCTAATCACAGGTTGCCAGGTGCGCGTCATACTTTAGTTATCACTAAAGCTGGAAGCTGATCAAAACTCTTTTGCAGAAAAGAGAAGTCAATTAGAATCCTTCTCTCTTCTTCTTCTGGGCATGCTTTCCACGATGTTTATAATAACGTTTTGAGGAATACGTTCCAACTCTTCCGCAATATCTCTGTTCTGATGTTTTGTTGAGCAGATTGCACTGATTTTAGTCTTCTCTTTAGAACATCCCAAACATGCTCAATTGGATTGAGGTCAAGACTTCGAGCTGGCCAATGTAAACGACGGATCCCAACTTCTTGTTTTTGTTCAGTTATCCAATCAAATGTCGACTTAGTCATGTATATTTTTATGTTTTATCATAATCGAAATACAATATTTACGTACGTAATAACTTTTAAATAAAAGTGAAGAAGAAGCACACAAGTATCGAAAGCCTGGCGTCTGAATCAACAAGCATGGCGTTCACGAACAGGTTGGCGTAATACCAATGTTAGGCTTCATTATGTAAGCAGAGTGGCATTAATCTGTTGGCGAACTGCCATCGCATCGGTATCTCGAGTATCTCGAGTATCTACTTTAAAAGGGTAGTTTTGATCGGAAATGTAGCTTAATTATTTCAAGCACGTTTAAGTAACGCTTATCGTTTCGACATATTTTGCTTTTATAAATAAATAAAAATTATATTTGTTTATAGATATTGTAATGTTTTTTTGTTCACTTATACATTTAAAATAGTTTATATGTGACTAGCGTTGGTCAAGTGGCTACGATTATTATTCTTGAAGTCGTGCGTTTAAACCCCGCCGTGCGCCAATAGATATGTCTTTCTATGTCAGCAAATACATTTATGTGAAGAAAAACAAGAGAATCCGAAATCACAACAACGTTGTGTCAGACAAAAAGATCTAAAGGGTAAGAAACGCATGTAAAGCTAAAAAAGGGTATTAACATGTTTAAAAATCGTCTTGTGTACTTTAAAAAGTTATAGAATAGAAATATTATCAAAAATCGTTCGGTTGAATAGCGACTAACTATTCATCGAACAAAAAGGCTTCCGTGCTGCGGAAATCGTTTTTCATTCAGGTCGCCAGTAACAGTGCTGCCGTGTCTGGGTCTTACACGATATTCAAATATAGGCTGAGCTTACGCAGACAATCTGCAATGTAATCTAGAAAGGGTCTCGTGAAAATCACCATTTTACTTGATTCTTGTTTAAGATTGTATGTATGTAGATTGCGGCGTGGTTATAAAGGATTTCTTAAAGTTTGATGATATTCTTTATCGTTTTCTAAGTCTATATAGTCGTCGTATACAAACACGTCCGATATCTTCCGTTCTAAGAGAGCCCCTTATCGATCATATTCTGTATCTCTTTAAATAACCCAATATAACCTCCTTCACTGTCTCCTCATTAGAACACAACTGTTAGTTTTCTAATGCCTATGTCTTTGTAAATTAGGTCGGCCATTTATTTTTGTTTATGATTTAAAAATATGATGTTTCATCGTGCTTTTTTCCTTGAATTAATATACTTTACGAGATGATGCTATCGTGAATCACCGTCTGAATTCCGTGACCCCATGTCATTGGGATAGATTCGTTATAACGAATGTAGAGCCGACAGTATTTATGTACCTTTAGGGCTGTTCATTCCAAATTTAGGAACGTGGTTTTTCAAGAATAAATATTAGTGACATATTTTTTTTTAATGTGACGCAACTTTTGTGTCATTGTTGCGACATCACAATATGGCAAATAACGGTTTTCGTTCTTTATGCTTGTGTGATTACTTTTAACCCCTGTCTTTCTATAGTATGTCAGATGCTAATCTAAATGAGACGCCCGTGTACAGGTTATATATATTTGATACAGCTGCAATAACTAAGTTATTCCTTCCAAATGTTGTTTCGGCCGATTCTAATAAAACCAACGGGTTTGATCACGGAGGTTGACAGGTCACGGTGAATTCTTATCGTATCTTCACAGGTTCAGAGTTAGAAATGCTGCCTGTTGTAGCAATACAGCTGACGAGACGGTATTACATGACTGTCCAATGTATCACTAAGACAGCTACAACACTGTAACAAGAACCTGTAATTTATTATCCACTGCCAACCCTATTCGCATAGCATGCAGTACCTCGTTAATATGTCTGTACCGTCGTCACCCTCGCCCACTCGATTGCTATGCATTGTACCTAGCGAACAAATACTAATGATCAATAATTTTTACACTTTTACAATGATTGAATTGTTTGAAATTCTCGTGATAATTACCGACTATTAACACGTTCACGTTATGAGTTGATTGATGTAAATTATATCAAAATCTCTTCCTTTTCATAAAGAGTCAGTCATTTCTTGTCGTAAATATTTTAATTCAATAGATTGAATCCTAAAACAAGATATTTGTGGAGTAATAGCAAGATAAACGTTTCCAAATGATGAAAGCAAATTCAAATAATTAAACGAGCTTTACTTCCACTATTGCGCCAAGAATGAATAAGAAAATGACATCATAATTGGCGTCTAATAGTGAGTCGATCGGACAATCAATTTATGTCTTTTGTACCTTGAAACGTTTCTTGGAGACTATACTGATTCGATTTGAAAATGAGCCGGAAAGTTGGACGGGTAAAAATAGTTTAACTCGTGATTTAAAATTGCACAATGAATTTATTAATACTTAAACGAAGATAAAATTAGCCCGGCAATGTGAAAGACGTTTTATTTTCTCATTAGTTTCGTTCTAGAGGACCAAGGTTCTTATCAATGTGCTAATAATAATATTTAATATCGCTACAACCTTTGTCAATCTTAAATACGTGATCAGCCTCCTGTGTCTGCACGTCGACTTTTTCGGTTTAAGGCACGCCGGTTTCTTCACGATGTTATCCTTTACCGTACGAGCGTTAAATTGAGTGTTAAATTCGACACAAACAGAAAGTCCATTGGTGCACAGCCGGGGATAGAACCTTCGACTTCAGGCATGAGAGTCGCACGCTGAAGCAACTAGCCAACACAGCCCTTATCAATTTGCTAGACACTTAAATTTTAATAGTAATTCAAGCAGTAGTAGCTCGTTTTCTTATACTACGCCTACCTTCAAGATAAGTTCCGTCGATCTATAAATACAAAAGTTGATGTTTTGTACCCACATTTTTCTTAATTAATATAATTTGTTAAATGCAGGTAAAAAGGAATGTGTCGATAGCTGCTATATCGGTTTTGCTATATCGGTCACACATGATAAAGGCCGAGTTTCTAAACTGGATTGTATATAAATCGACCGTAGCATCCCATTATGGATAACTAAAACGAGAACCAAAGAATGCGCCACGTACATTCGTATAAAGTATTGTATCGTGACTAAACCTCGATTATGCTAATTGCGCGGCTCGTTGCTTTGATGCGGTTGGCCAGGAATTTAATTGGAACCGTTAGGAAATAGGATTCATCATTCATCATCATCAATGGCTTGACATGTCATCATATACAGCCCCTTGTAGGCTTTGCCTCCTCAAGTATATTTCGCCATCGCAATCTATTTGGTGATTCTTGCGTTCAACTTCGAATCTCTATTGTTACGAGGTCCTTGACAACTCCATCCTATCATTATCATCCTCGGTCTATCAGGTTTTTCTCTTGCTTGTGAGTTCAGTAAAGCGCTTGGGGTGCTGTCGTCCGCCATTCGGTGCGCATGTCCCAAATACTTGAGCCTGTTGCATTTTATGAATTGGACGATGTTGGTGTCGCCAAGGATGGTATATAGTTCTTCATTGTAGCAAATACGCCAAACACCGTCGTCGCAAACAGGGTCAAAGAATATTCCGCTCGAAAATAAGGAGAGCAAGCTCGTCTTTCTTGCTAAGCGCACTGACTGGTCGCAGCGGAGTTTTGTACAGAAAAAGCTTGGTAACAAGGTTACTAATGATTTATTATATATTTGTTAGACCGTCTTGGCACTGATGAGTTAAAACTGTTTCTAATATACTAGAGATATTGTAAGACAGTGTTGTAGGGCACAAAATCCCCAGCCAAGGTAACTATACAAATGTTACATTAATAATTTTGAGTTTCAAGAGAAGAGCGTACCACTGTGGAAGTGGCTTCTCTAAGTAGGCAGTGGGCTGTGGTTAGCACTAATCTCTAAGTGCCCTCGTGCTCATCGACTCCCTCCCTCATCTCTATTTATCTATTGTTACTGGAGGACTGCAACGAACAATGGTAAATGCATATTAGTCGTGATAGTATTAAGAATGATTTGTTGACTTACTCTTTTAGCTGGAGTCTGACCAACGTGGGCGGTATTTCTTGTAATTTTTGCACAGTAATGAATATTCATGTTTCAGTTTCGGCCATGGCACTTGCATATAAATGATCACTTGGGACAATTTTCGTGAACGTATATAGACTCGAAACATATTTGTTAACTATGTCGCATTTCCTTTGTCTACATTGAGTACTGTGCAAAAATACAGTTATACGGATAAGGTTTATTATATTGTATTACATTTAAAATGTTATATACTTACATTAAACTTACCCATTTAAGACAATTTCAAATGGACTTCAGACAAAAATGACTTGACGGCTGTTATAACAAAATCATTTTCTTTCTCTTTGGAAATTAACGCTATACAGCGGGATATATAATAATAATAATATTGCTTTTATATTTCGAAACTCTGTGATCTTTAATATATTTTCACTAGAGGGAAAAGCCGGATAGTTGCCCCACTTTTCGAAAAAGCTTTATATTTTTTAAATATGAACTTGCTGAAAATTATTCAATATGTATCTCAAAATAGGTCTTTTATCTTCCATAAAAACCTATTTTTGTATACATAATTAACAATGGTTTTGAATAAAACGTTTTATTTCACCTTAGAAAAGGGATAGTTGCCAAGGGGAAGTAGAGGAGAAAAGTTGGGGATATTGCTGTGGTTTTATTTTGATAGAAAGAAATTTATATCAAATAGAGTAATCATTATTATTTATTTAAAGTCTTTATAATTTACTGAGATCTTTTATTAAGTACAATTTGAAATATTAATAAACAGCAGTAATTTTTCCTTTTTCACCGGAAGTAAGATTTAACTGTTTAGACTTTCTTAGCTAATACTTTACCAATTTTATTATTGAGTGGACACGCTTTCATCAGTAAAATTTTATCTGGTTATAGAAATATTAGTTAAAATAGTGTAAGAGTTTGAAAAAATAAACTTCTGGAGACTGCTTTAATTGAAAACCTAGCTTGTCTAAAGTTAAATAAGATTTTTTAAGAAAGCTTTTAGCTTGAGGTTAGCCATTTTACTCTCATTAATAAAGTTGGTAATCCACTCTAATTGAAGAGGAAGGGATGTGAGAGGTTAGTTATCTATAATAAATATATAAAATGTGAAGTAGATATTTATTTAATTTACAACAAGTTAGAGACAAAGTAAATTAATAAACATCAAAAAACAGAAAAAAATAAAAGTTGTAAGAAATTTAGTAAGAATATGAGGTAGGGAATATGGGAAGCATTGGAAATAAATAAAAATTATTTAGAATAAAACATATAAACAGTGTAATTAAACTCTAAAGAAAGAAACAAAAGTATGATACATATAGTAATAAAAATATTAATAGAAATTACTTACAATATAATTATAACGCCCGTAAGTTTGGGGAGATTTGTAAGGACAAAACACTGGGTAGAGGGGAGTACTACATGTAGTAAAGGATACAACTTATAATCTAAAAAAAGGGCCTATATCTCGGACTCCCGTGTGCCTCTTGGCAAAGGCTTCCTCTAACACTTTCCGCTGTTCTCTATCCTTTGCGACTCTTCTCCAGTTATAGCCTGCTATTCATTTGAGTTCGTCCTCCCATCTTTTGCATTGTCAGCCTCGTCTTTGTTTCTGTCCGGATTATAGCGCGATATCATATTATAATTATAACCACAACCTTTTTTTAAGAAATACTGGAAAATATCGTCTTTCGTCTTGATATTTTACTAACAATATGTTTGTTTATAGTTTCTTGGATGATCTGGATCGGTTAGGCGCCAGGGATTACCAGCCCACGGAGCAGGATATCTTAAGAACCAGAGTCAAAACCACCGGAATCGTAGAGGTTCACTTCTCCTTCAAAAACCTTAACTTTAAGTAAGTATTCCATCTCTTCTTTGCCTTACTTTAACCCTTAAGTGTCTCTTGTCTTTATAAAACAGATAAGATTGATGAAAACTTATAATTATTGCACCCTTGGGGCTTCAGAAATATAACATTTATTAGATTGTGATCACTATGTTGTGATGGAGCTCGTCTCTCCAATGTGTCTTCATTATACTATGATCTCTCTTCCGTCGGTAGATCATGTGTGAGCGTCGTGGTCAGCAAGGAACCATCTAGTTGGTGAACGGCCACGCGATCTTTTCCTTCTGTGTTACCAACCACGATCAGTTTCTCACATGATAAGCAATATAAAATGAGCTTTTGTCTCCTCCGAATCCTTGGTGACATTCGTTTACAGACACGGTCTACTGTTTTATTCTAGGCCTTAATTGTTTAAAATTAACTTTTCAGATTGTTCGACGTGGGTGGTCAACGGTCGGAACGGAAGAAATGGATCCATTGCTTCGAGGATGTGACCGCGATCATATTCTGTGTCGCCATGTCCGAGTACGACCAGGTGTTGCACGAAGATGAGACAACGGTAATTCCTTTAATTACTCTTATAAATAAAAGCAGTAAGGTTCTCAAGAAGAGAAAACCGGGGAGGGCTTGTGCAAGATCGGTTGACAAAATTTGATGAAGGGAACTATTTGTTTCGGGCCTTTAAGGGAACATACTAACAGAATCTTAAATAAATCTAATATATAGAAAAAATGTAAACGTTCGATCCATGCAATTATAGAACCGTATGCAAGAGAGTCTGAAGCTGTTCGACTCGATCTGCAACAACAAGTGGTTCACCGACACCAGCATCATCCTCTTCCTCAACAAGAAAGATCTCTTCGAGGAGAAGATCCGCAAGTCGCCTCTCACCATCTGCTTTCCGGAGTACACGGGTGAGGATTATTAGATTATTCCAAAGACTTACTTTTATGATTCCAATACTAGAATGCAGCATTCACGAATTCACGCAATTACTCAATCATAGTTAAAAGGTAATCCGAAACAGGAAACTTATCGTTACGATCGTTTTATTTCTGAGTAAAATGAAAAAGGTGAAAAAAAAGTGTTTGCCGATATTATTCGTCGTAACAAATAATTTGATTTTAATTTTTATATTTTGATCACGTGTTTGTCAATCGGAACGACGCAGGTGCCCAAGAGTACGGCGAGGCGGCCGCCTACATCCAGGCGCAGTTCGAGGCCAAGAACAAGTCCACCACGAAGGAGATCTACTGCCACATGACGTGCGCCACCGACACCAACAACATCCAGTTCGTGTTCGACGCCGTCACCGACGTCATCATCGCCAACAACCTCCGCGGCTGCGGCCTCTACTAGGCTCGTCCGGCGTCCCGGCGTCCTCCGGGCGCGTCCGGCGCCGCGACGGCGTCGCGAAACTCTCCGAACGTCTCGTTTCTTTCGGCGATGTAGTTTTCTTTCGATTGTTTTTCCGCTTCGGAAGGGTTTCCCGCGCCGCTCGGGACGGCGACGCGCGCGGAGCGTTTATTTGTATTCGTTCACGGCGCGCCAGGTTCGCCCGCGCGTCTCCGTTCGTATCGAGATGCGCCGGTTCGTCGCCGCCGCCGCGGGCCCCTCGGCGCGACCGGCTCCGATCGGTCCCTCCGACCTTTTAGACGTCTAGAGTTCGATTCTAAATTTTGGTGCTAGATGCGTCGGTCGGGCCGGTCGCCGTCTCGCGGCCTACTATCATTCCATTGACCGTTCCTCTCCTGAGATATTTATTTTTTATAAACTTTACGGTGTCTCACGTTTCTTTCGTGTTCATATTGTTTTCTATATCGCTTTACGGCAAACGAGGTCCGCGCATCGTTCGGCCGTCTGTTTCGCGGCGAATCGGAGGCGAGTTTGGCGGAGCCGGTCGAGCGAGACGAGTATATAGTCGGCTCCGTCATATGTACTATTTAACATAATTTATTATCGATAATAAAGAAATCTTACTTTAAGCGTTAGGACAGTAACCGTACGGATAAACCTTATTAATAATGCAATTAGAGTAACCTTCCCTGTCGAGTAGTCGAGCGGTTCGTTTGTATCGCGTCGACGGGCCGCGTGGAGAGCGATCGCTCGAAGGAAGCGCGCGGACCGCTCCCTCCCTCTGCCGAACCAAAGATTTCCGATACTTTCGATTGATTTACC
The DNA here is from genome assembly GCA_905332375.1 of Pieris macdunnoughi. Taxonomy (NCBI): domain Eukaryota; kingdom Metazoa; phylum Arthropoda; class Insecta; order Lepidoptera; family Pieridae; genus Pieris; species Pieris macdunnoughi. The sequence continues at coordinate 415,252 of CAJOBZ010000055.1, read as the reverse complement.
TGATCGCTCTAAATCGCTAACTATTTTTCGTAGATTCGGTCGCCGTTCGTTCGAATCGGTCGAGCGGTCCGCGGACGAGCGTCGGCTCGCTTGTTGCTAGGTAGGTTTTTTACTGTTATGTAACGATATGTGTACGTTAAGCGAGAGTGATCACTATTAGCGCGGTTGGCGTTTGATCCGAAATTTACGTTAAGCTTCGTCACGCCGAGAGGGCGCGGCCCGTTCGCTGCCGCCGTTCCGTCGCTCCAAACT
>CAJOBZ010000055.1:397500-410000 GCA_905332375.1 Pieris macdunnoughi | reverse complement strand
TTGGATATATGAATAACAAATCTTATAAAATGAACATTGAATGAGATGTAATTTCTTTGTCAAAGATGTAATATGAAAAAGCTGTTGCCTTGTATGAATTTAATCTGTCAGTCAGTTGTTGGCTTTCAATAATTTAAAATGAAACCAATACATAACTACCTCTATGGTAAATATAATGTGTCTGCCCTTAGTTTTTACACTTTTTACCATATATACATATAAAACAGGTTACCTAAACTATTAGGTAATAAGCTAAATTCCTTCCAGGCAACCCTAGTATGGAAGCAGAAGAAAAATAAATTTGTTATGTGCACCTAAAGCTTTTAACTTTTTTTTTTCAAACACTTAAATGCTATGCTATGGAGTACTGCTAAAAGATATGTGTCAACCATATACTGAAAGTAACTTGTATGTTAATACATACAACCAATTTATATAACATTTGTTTCAGGTATTCACAAAAGATCTCCAAAAAGAAAAGAATTGGGAATTAATGGAGAAGATTATGCAAGTCTACAGCAGAGAGCCTGAACCTATTTAACTATTTAGCTTATAGTATAGACATGTTTAAGTAATTTTTTTTAAATAAATGACGATAATCATTTAATCTTGTATTCCTACTTCTGTCACTTTGATTCTTATCAGCATTTATTATTAGTAGCATTTATACTTTCAAATTCAATAATTTCACATAAATTTACAACTAAAATAACCTGTTTTAGTACATAAATAGGACTGTTACAACTTACAAAGCTGTATAAGATGGAATCTGCAGCCTAACAACCATTTCGCAATTAACTGGAATTATACATGCCTCACGTTGCACTGTGTCAGCATATATTACCCAGTGGAACCTGATTTTACATATTATGTCTTCGCATTCCTAACATCGTATTGTTTAGACGTAATATTAGTTGTAATTTTTTATTAAATTAGTTTTAAATATAATATATGGTTTTAAACCTTTGGCGATTTGTTGGAAAAGTTTGAATCAATCACAGATCGTGCAAACGGTCGGAAACTTAGAGTCCTGCAGCCAGAAGGTAAATCAAGACATCAATTATCAAAGAGACCAAATGTGGTGAGTACCTAGTTATGATCTGGACTTGCCAAATTATCCTTTAAGTGTTTTAATTTTTTTATCATAATCCTATACCAAGGTTTTCCACCCTACAGAATCACGGACCCGTAGGTTAGGTATTTAACGTAGTATATAGAATGAGATATGTTGCAAAATTTGGCTGACAACAAATATTAAGCTTTAGGTACTATTATTTTCAGAACTTGACGGTATTCTTAATAAAGTTACTAGTTCGTTAATTAATAATTTGCAGACCACTGGGATGAGACATCGCTTTATAACGGTTTACCTATTATAAGTCAGGTTACAACCGTACGATAATTATCGTACATTTGCGATAATTTCATAACTACGTACGATTACGATGGTACATGACTATCGTACGCAGATTGTACGATAATTTCCAGTCTGATAAAAAATTTGATGATTACACAGATAGCCCAATAACAATTACAGTTTTTAGTGTCAGTGCCATCTATTGGCTTATTTTTCTATTAGGAACTTATGCTGTCACAAGGCAACTACAGCAGATGAACAAAGCGTTAATGTACAAACACAAAAACGCATCAGAATCACAGCCAATAATTCAGATTTTATTGACGCAATTTGGAAGTCTTGATAACATTTTAATACCTAACGAATTTTAAGTGATAAAAATAATATGCGATGTTTACGGACAATAGGTATAGTATCACTTATAGCGAACACATATTTTCAACGGGAAAATATTGTATTTTTGTTCCTCTTTGAAAAGAGTGAATTATTAATTTTTTAATTTGAAAAACACAAGTTTAAGATTTAAACTATAAACTTTGCAACATTTTATTTTTTTTTGATTTTTTAAATATTTTTAGCCATTTTCCTGACTGTACGATAATTTATGTATATGGATCAATATACGATAATTTTACGGCCCTGGTACGATAACTGCCTGGCTTAGGTTTACCTATTATAAGTCAGGTTACAGGGCAGTGACAGTAAAAAACTACAGAATGTTCCTAGGACCAACTCGATTAAAAACCCATAAATTTTTGTTGTACACTCGGTTTGAGATGTAAATTCAAATATGCATCAAAAATACATTCAAGTTTATAAAATTTCGATATTTGAGTATATTTGATATTTCAGTTATAGCAACGCTTGGAGTTTGTTTGCTGTAGAGCTTGACAGTCAGTGGACTGTCAAATATGTATTTAAATTTATATGTAATAATATTCATATGTTGTGTTTGTTCTAGTAATCTGCACTAGAAACGTACTGATCTCTAAGCCCTACAGATATACTCTAACACACACACATATATATATATAGTAAGTACGGGACGTTTGCACAAAGAGACCTAAGGTAACAGACGGAGCCCTATCGGTAGGATCAGAGGTTCAAATTATATCAAAGCCATCGAACAAGCTCACCCCGACTTCACGCCACAGAGCAATATTCATTTATTGTTATTAAACTATATTTTAAATTTAAAGAAAACACTTTTTACCGGATTAAAGTTATGTATTATTATAAACTATTTTAAATTCTGCTTACTCCAATTCATACGTACATAATATTATTCTTGTGAGCTGTCGGTGTTTTGCCTAATTATTTGTAATAGGCGTTTCTATATTGTTTATCTCGTCACTTACATAATTTCTCATTAACCGGCATTGGAATCAGAATTTGAATGCATTTTTTCAATTAGTGACCATTGCTATTTGTAGAGTGACCACTCTTGCAATGTTTTCAGGACTCAAATGTATTTCTGTAACCTTTGCCATCGGCCATATACTCGGGCTCATATTGTCGTCGTCTTTAATGATTACTGCAGTACCAATTTTATAATTTTCAATTTTTTTTTCCGCTTATAGTTTCGTTGCAGATGATGTTTTTTGTCCAAAATTCAAATTCAAAAATCATTTATTCACGTAGGTAACACAATGTACACTTGTGATTCGTCATTAAAGAAATAAATATTAATGCTTCTAATTTTACATTTACTGCCAGTTCTCAAATCAAGGGCGTAGAACGGAAGAGAAGAACTGGCAATAAACTCTCCGCCACTCTTTTTAATCGCCATGTTTTCTTTTTTTTTTTACACAACGTTTGTAAGGAGCTGCAACGATTACACCATGTTCCACATGACATTTTAAGTAATTATTAATAATAACATAAATAAAAACAAAGACTTGTCCCCTATCAGCAGGAGGCATGGTGAAATAGGAGCACGCACTTACATTCTCGTGGGAACAACACGCAAACACATAGTCGAAATAATTAACATCACCGCATACACGAATTCAAGTACGACCAGTCACCACAAGTAGCACCCGTTCACGAGTACGACGCATGGCCAGCCATCGGCCCCCTCGCCATATTTTAGGGAGAGAGACAACCCGACGCATGGACGCCGCCACAAGCAATGACATTCCAACTCTTCCAAGTCTTTTTTAATTTTTTGTACTAACTTCCATCTGCCAACTAGGTCAAATCGGTTCAGGAAAACCAACAGCTTCCCGATTAATAAGAAAAGCTGTCTCCGAGTTATTTAGCACAGCTTTTTTTTCATTTCCTCATAACTCAATGGTGTTTCATAGATATAACCCCGGTTTGCCAAATGCCGCCAAAATGAGGTGAAGATGGTGGTATAATGCCCACTCTGTCCCTATAAAGGTAATTACATTCTTCAATTGAGTTGATTGTGATATTTCGAGTATTCATTGTATAAAAACTTAGCCGTTCCAATAAATTTGTTGTATTGTCACATGTTTGAAACCCCTCCGGCCTCCGTGTCATGCGAAGCCCAGCTCAAAACTTTCTGTCGTCAAATCGCTAACTAATTCCAAATGAATAGCTTATATGATTTGTGTCCTCTAGGTTTTGTTGCTCGCACTTGTATGGGGCCTGCAAAATCCACACCTGAGTGACTAGAAGGATGTGATTGTGTCAGTCTTTACGATGGTACTTGGTAGTAATGTCATCTTTTGAGACGCTGTCGTTGCTTTATATCGAATGCACTTAACGCATTGGTTAATATAAACCTTTATTTTCCTTTTGTCGCCTATTATCCAATAAGTGTTACGTAAGTAATTGTTATTTTATTTCCGCCATAAAGAATTTTCAAATGTGAATCATGAATAATTAATGTCGTCACATAAAGATCATATGGCACTAATATCAGATGCTTTTCTATTTGAATTTCCGAGTTTGTTTCCCTTATAACACCATCATTATCTGTAAATTAGTCTAAAGTTGATTTTACTGCATTTCCACAAATTGTGTTTATTTTGTAATATTCTTAATTCTTCGAAAAATACTTCTTGAATTAATTTTATTATTCGTGTAGTTTTTTGCCCGATTTTTGTAACAGACAATATTGGTAATTTTTCTGTCTACAGCAGCACGACAGTACTCTTAACATACGTTGAAAATCTGAAAAATGTTCCCAGATTCTATAGCTTTATATCTCATCAGAAATATTTGTCAAACATCTTATTCCACATGCCTCACGTTTCACAAAGCCTTCGTTAGGTGTCATTTCTCATTTTGTAACCATTTAGGATCATTCTGTGGTTCAATACCTCTTTAACATTCCAATGTGCATGGATTTTTTTTATTAAATTTCTGAAAACCTATTTGCTACAAACGCCTGTCAACGATTCTCTTTTAATCGTTTGTCCAACAAAAACTCAATATATTTTTGTAATTATTACTTAAAGCATCTTTTATGGGTTTCATTAATGTTGTTAGTAGTAAGGCAGCACATAACTCAAAACGTGGTAGTGTCCCTTGAGGCGCCACTTTTGATTTCTCCTGTAATAATGTGATAACATACTTGTTGTTTTTCACACTGCAGTAAACTACGTCTCCATAAGCATTCAGAGGCATTGTAACCCATGTAATTCGATGCTTTCGGAATCAATAACTTGACGCCATCTTGGGATTTTAATACTTTCTATGCAATTTAAATTGTTTTGTATGTTTATCCATTGTTTACACTGATTTTGTTTACAATTTAATTACGAAGGCGACATCCGAAGATTTAAAAAAAATCATCCCATTTTGTATCAGTTGTACCAATAATTTCATAATAATAATAATAGGCGCTACCCACCCTAGTGGGTCAAATATTTTTGCTACTTCTGATAGTATAAATCGTTTTGTCGCCTTTTCGTTAATTGTTGTCGTTATTAGAAAATAAAAGTTATCTTCTCGCGGTGACCATACTACTTCTATTTTCGTCCAGTGGTAATTTAAATATTTTATTATTTTTCATTTGGTATATATTTTAATAGTTATTCACTGAAGGCAATTACCGAAACCACCTTTTTCCAACATGCAGATGTTTTATCAACTTCTAAGCAGTTTCTATGTCTGTAGAACCACTTAAAATGTCATCGGCATAAAAATGTTGCAAACATGAATATATAAATTTGTAGCACTTTCCAGTGGATAATTAATCTTTTCATCTAAAGGAAGTTGTTTTAATGTCTTAACCGCAAGATAGGGAGCGCTCGCGGTTCCGTATGTTACTAAAGTTAATTCAGAGTAAACTCCATAAAATTCTTTGATATTTGTGATTTATTTTTAAACACATTTTAATTATGTCTGACATAGAAGATAGTGTATGCATATCCCAACGTAACAATATTGTGGATATATCTTGTTGTTGTCATGGGCCTTTATATAAATTAGGCATTAAGGCTGCATTTTTATCTTTGTCTTGCTACTGGCATCAAATACAACACGTGATTTCGTTATAATAATATTTTCCTTCGTGGTATTGTCTACATTTTTCATAAAACCCATTAAAAAAATATCAATGTACTTAGTATGTAAGAGTTTATATTTAGTTTAGTTTTGTTGGTAGGGATCAAGTTTTAATAGATTTAGATGAAATTAAGCATATACATCTCTTAGATACATTAAGAATTTTACATTCGAAAGATGAATTTGATATTGATTTTACGAAATTTTTAATGAAATAATTAAATTAGAATATTTTTTTATTTTAAAACAGGAAATTAGTAATAGCAATAATGGTCCCAAATATTGCAACCTATACCTAACACCTATAAGCACCATAAAGTCCTTATTCCTACCTCCATTTTTGGCAATTTCTGGAAAAGACTAGGTACATAGAGACAGAATGTCCGAAGGTGAATTCAGGGTTTTCTTTGTAACATGAAACCAGATTATAAGAGCGAAGATAAGCATGATTCTATCCAGCACCTGACCATCCAGCATAGATGCTTGGAGCATGGAGCTCAACCAGTCCTGTCACTAAACCAACAAAAAGACTAGATCCTGTGTATGGAATGGAATCCAAGCATATTGAGCAGCCAAAATTAAACCTGGCCTTTCCAGACCTCAGACCTTTGAGTCTTAACACGGAGATGTCCATGCTATGTAGGGGAAGATTGTTACCCTTCGTAGCGCGGGGCACATTCATACAGTCGAAATAAAACTTGAACGAAACAAAGTACAGTCTTGTTTTTGTATGTGTACATGAGTCGAGGTACGACTATACATAATCGAAGTTTCGCGAAATTCGCACCGATGAGAATGAAGTTACAGGCATGGACGTGTTTTCGCGCTCGGTAAGTAATTTTTGATCAATGTTTTTGTCTCTTGTTACCGTAGATAAAATAAGTTTTCGTGTAGAGTATTCTATCAGTAACTAGCAAAATATACTTAGATACGTCTCCAATACTTAATTTATGACGTTTTCCTATTAATATTAAAATAAGTTATATTTTGTTGTTATTCAGTTAGTGGGGTACTTTCGGACAGCACTAGATGGGGCACATTTGAACGAATTGTACAACTAAATTTGTATGAAAATATTTTGTCGACACGAACTGTAATTTTCATACAAATTAAGTTTTCGGCTACACTTTCTACATACAAATAATAATAAGGCATCTTGACTAAACCCTCTGGTAGGGGGGGGGAGGGAAGATTGTGTTAGTGTGCTAATTGCTCTAATATTTCCGGAATTAACTTTGGAGAGATGTGGAACAAATTCAAACTCCTGTGTTGCTATCATGCTTTCGTCATGTATATTTTTATTACCTATTTTTATTATCTTTATTAAGGTTGATTTTGATGCATGTGAACCAGATGCTTTGAATAATTTACCAATCCATCAAATAGTAGTTCCTTCGAAGTCATTTTGACACCTGGTTTTGACTCTATACGCATGTTGTAACAAGGTAATAAAACAAACAAAATGACGACGGCCAGGAAAACCACGAATTTATACTGCCACACCCGAAAATAAGAAGTGCTAATCCGCACCAAAGATTAAAGAATGTGATTCTAAATTTAAGATACCTAACTAATTAAATTTTGGTTTTCTTTAAGAAAAGCTATGTAATGTATTTTGTTCACTATAATTAAAGTATTTTATTTTTGCTTAGCCACAAAGAATTAAATTCATTTGTTGCCTTTCCAAGACCTCAGACCCTTTAGTCTTATAAATTTAAGCACGGAGATGATCCATTGCTATGAAAAAAAAAAAAAAAAAAAAAAAAAATATATTTAAATTAAATCAAGGATATCATATTACGTTATACTACTATTCCTCTATATGTAGTATTGGTTTATATTACATATAGACGACTGGGAATTGAATCAGAAATAAAAAGACATCCTGGAAAAGAACAAGTTCCTGAAATCCCTAAAAGTATAAAAAAAATATATATATAGTAAAAGTGGAATCTGGGCATATTTTATGAGCAACTTTCTCCACAACAAGTTCTCGAATAGTCACCAATTTTAGGTATTACTATCATATATCATGGAATCTGCAGCCTGACAACTATTTCGCAATGAACTGGAATTACACGTGCCTCACGTTGCACTGTATAAGCATTTATTACCCCGTGGAACCTGATATTATGTCTTCGCATTTCTAATATCGGATTGTTTAGCCGTAATATCAATTGTAATTTTTATTTTTATTAAATAATTTTTTAACATTTGTTTTTTTAACCTTCGGCTGTGGCATAGATGCATGCTTCACTCCTTTTATTTCAACTTAAAGTTATACTCTGTAGCCAAGGGCTTTACAATAAATAAAACATTTTTATTAGTAGTCAAGCAAGTGACCGAGACAGAGATTGAAAGTTATAGGTTTAAAAATATTTTTCTTCTTACTTTATCCAATTTGTTTACCCTTGTTAATTCTGTGTATGTAATAAAACATCTCTCTTATATATATAAGAGATTAAAGACAGACATTTCTAAACATAAAAAAGGGTTATGAAATAAAAAACACATTAGATCTACAAACAAATATAATTCAGTTTTCTAACATTTTACGATACATAATTTATAAATGTACAGGGTAAGCTCATGACGCGGTAAAGCAATTCTATGAAGTTCACGACTGGCTTCAGACGTACGAGTGCAATTTAGACATTGGGAACGGACTCGCCGCCTTTGATATGCTTCTCATGGGACAGGTGTGATCTTAAATCTAACGTGTATAATGTATATGAGAGGACAAATGTGCTGATCGGTCGTACCCTACGTAGACACCGATGACTAGTAATTTATAAAAAATTACGCTACGATTAAGCGTATCGATACTTCTTAACACGACAACCGGACAGACATTCCGTTCCGAAGGAACGGCCGCGCGCGAACGTCGAACTGTGCGTCCCGAGGGAAGACGAGATGTCCCCGATCACATCATATTTGTGCTTCCGCGCTTCGAACGCTTCGAATGCGGAACCCGTCTCGAACCCACGCCGGGGAAGACACAGAGTGGAACGCGATAGGATTCGATAACATCAGTATATAAAGAGAAATATTACACCTTACGCTATCTAACTATTATAAATAATTCCACAATGACAAAAATTTATATGATTCACGACATAAATGATTATTTTATTGCACGACGCTCTAACTACGATTCCGATACACCGGGACAGACACATAGAAAAGGTGGACGCGCTCGCCTCACCGGCATACAAACAACAATGTACAAAGAACGGAACGTCACACGCGCACTCGGAGTACCGCCGGACGTACGCGGGGTCGATAAATATAGGCTATGTTTAGTTTAGTAAATAAAAATCTGATTTATATATCGTCAACGCTGTAAAACGATCACCTCTCACGCTCGATAAATATATTTTTAAGTAACTATCGTTACGCGTTTAAAACAAGGTACACATGAGGAAACACGGTTAAAATTAACGACAGTTAAGCTAAATAGAGAATAGATATAACAAATATAGTAATCCCATTGAACACGGCGCTTCACCGTCGCTTTTAATAGAGCGCGGCACCCGATCGATATATTCTAACACACACACACTCACCGCACCACGGGAAGGCAGTTTTATTTTTATTTTTATTCATTTCGAGACCGGCACTGGGAAGAATTAAACACGCAACAAAATTGTCTGCTCCGAAAGCGAATCAAAATACGAAAATTTCGAAGACGTACTATGTACTCAGTGTTCGGATGCAGACAGAAGAAAGCGAGGAATGTAAGCAAACAACTACCCCCTAAAACGCTTAAGCTTTGCTGAAATAAGCTCTCCAAATCCAGATTAGCAGTAAAAATAATTTTACGTAAACGTAAATAAAACTGAATAACGAACGTAAATAATTATAATTTGTTATACGATTATGGCAACTGAAAACATTTGTACACACTCCACGGGATTAACTAACTCCGGACATTTCACTAATCTATTATTTAAATAACTATAAGAAGTGTTAAAAGCTAACTACCGGCCATCGCCGCTACGTCTGACACACGCTTCATTCAAACACGATATTTACGCGTTTCTCTACTTTGGCTGGACTCACGAGGGTTCGATAATAACAAATTAATACTGGATCTCCCGAGGGTAGACCGAAATCGGCGTTCGAGGAAACCTAATACGGCACATAATGTAGTGGTATTTTCATAATTTACAACTACCCACATTTGGTAATAGATAAAAACACAAAAACTCAAAGTCTCTCGATCGCTGAACACCTCGGATCTTTAAAAATAATTACGAAAACGACAGGATTTAGGAACTCTCTACGAAATAAACGCAACGTAACTCAAATTCAACATAAAACATATTCTCGTCAACAAAAATACTTCGCGATAATAAAAATCCCGCAAAGAAATTGCGCTCTCTCACTCGCACGTCGACGTGAGACGACGCGGTCTTAAAATGGGCGAAACGTAACAAATTGTTGATAAATAACATAAGTCGTTCGATCCGGCCCCGCCCGATCGAGGCAGTCGTCGACACTTTATCGAATCGTAAATAAAAAATAAATAAAACAATCTAAGTGCGACTTTTAAATCGTTCCTCAAAAAATAAAGTCAGAAGCGACTAAAAAGTCGAGCCGAGTGAAAAAGATCAAATCTAATCACGATTAAGTCTAAATCATCAAAATCAAAGTCGAGAGCCGTCGAGCAGTGCCGCAGTCCCCTGAACCAATGTTCTCCAAGTTTCTTCTTCCTGAACCTCGTCATTCGGAATTGGGAATTCCCGGTTACACTATTAAGGCTTCATCTAAAATAAGCGTATGTTTGTTCATCTGTAGCACTACTCGACGAGCCCTCCCTCGTCGCCTCCCTCGCGTAACCCTAAGCCCTTGTGGCACAACATTTCATACATATTTCTACTTAAACATCAAATCAAACTTCTCCAAATACAAGAACATCCGAGATATCATATAAGAGTTTTGCAACGGCTGAAAAATCTAGAAAACAGAAGAAAAATCCGCCCCTTTTAAGATTCAGAGAACACGTCATATTCAGCGCTATTGTTCAAATGCTCATTTTATTTACGAGATAGAAGAGACGGACAGCCATTTTTAAAGTATTTTTATGTGAATATTTGTATCGAGTCTCAGAGTGAGGGGCTCTTTTATAACTTCTTCTCGAGGCTAAATTTAAAATTTAAAAAGTTTAGTAGGAACGCGGGCCCTAATTTCGGCAACCCGTGGGAGAGGAGGGGTCAGAGCGGATTACGGTTAAGGGAGGCCGCGAGACGATCCAGTTCATCGCACGTCGGTGAGGTTGCTCTTGTCTCCGAAGAGCTTGACCAGCTGCTCCTCGTAGTCGTCGATGTTGCGCTTCATGATCTCCATGCAGGGCCCGAGGAGACGCTCGAAGGTTTCGACGTCCAGAACTGAAAAATAATATTAGAACTAAATACGACCGAATAAAAAGCTATTCATTGTTAACGGGTATTTTGCTACAACAAACCACTTCAGCTCACTTGGAATGGCCAAGTAGAGAGGACGCCCCCCAGAAACCTGAGAAGATGGAATAAAAGGCGCTATTCCTTTTATATGGAAGGATTGGAAAATGGTGGCGAGGATGAGAGACAGGTGGAAGAATTTGTAGGAGGCCTTCCCTCCGTCGGAGCTCGAATACTAATGTTAAACATGACATGGACTTGTAATCCTGATTATGCAGTACTCGAATAAAAGCTATTTTTATTTTTTTTATTTTGACATATTTCATAGAGAAGTAGGGATGGGGATGACGGGTCTGGGCGTTACTGCATACGATTTTTTGCATTTTCTGCAACGAACTGAAAGCACACCAACTTTTTGAAAAAAGCTGATATTTTGACGGGTGAATTTCCGATTGAAAATTAGGGTGCTTTTTCGATATTCATTCAAAATAAGATGAAAAAATTATTATTTTCCTTTAATTTTTATAATATTGTCCTCCTTTTCCAATGGGTTTCATCCTACTATTATTTTTTTAGGTTTCAAAAATTATCGACCCTGGTCTATGTCAAAATAAAAAAAATAAACCCTGGTCTAACAGCCCAAGAATATTAAGTAATTTTCTTTTTAATAAATTTATGTTCTTATTAATTAACATACTATATTAAGCTTGAATAAGATAAATAATGTTTTGTTGTTCTTTAGGAGGCTAATTAATGTAGACGGAAAGATTTGTATCCAATCTGCTCAAGTCGCTTGTTGACAATTGAATGATTCTAGTTTGTATGCACGATATTAATTTGTATATTAATAGCGGATGTATCATTAAAAATTCAGAAAAGGTCCTTCTGCAGCTACGTCGTTGACATAAATTTTTAGTAGTTTTAGCATTTTACGACTTCCTCTTCGTAACGATTCTTAGCAAGGATGACGTTTTTCCACGTCATGATTTTTTAAAAAGACTTTAATAAAATTTTGTACCTTAAAACTATATTTTCAGTAAATACGGTTACATTCGTCACGCCATAACAAAGTAGTCATACACCAGCTATTAATAGAATTTATATTTGTGTAACCAATATAGTAACTCGGTAAGTTACTTCGATTCAAAGCATTTATTCAGATAAAAAAGCGATGCATGATGTACTCACAAGCAACCTTGGTGGGTCCAATGGCGTATGCGGAGGCAGCACGCGGCTTGTGAGTGACCAGAGCCAGCTCGCCA
>CAJOBZ010000055.1:380000-387500 GCA_905332375.1 Pieris macdunnoughi | reverse complement strand
GCAATCAGAATGTTGCTACAATTGAGATCATATGACCTAACAATATCAATTATTTTGTTTAGTAGTTGTTAAACGCGACTTCGTCCACGCTTTATCGTTTAACCTACCGGTTAAGCATGGACTTTTTAAGTTACTTTATACGTTACCTTTATATTTATATACTATTTTTTATAGGCGTTGGCCACTAGGCTTCAGCGTGCGACTCTCGGTAAAGGAATCCCTGATATTGTAGGTTCTATCCCCGGCTATGCAACAATGGACTATCTTTCTATGTGTGCATTTAACTTTCGCACGAACGGTGAAGAAAAACATCGTGTGGAAACCGGCTTGCCTTAGATCCAAAAAGTCGACGGCGTGTGTCAGGCAGAAGGCTGATACTTGCCTATTTGCGATTGACAAATGATTTTGAAACAGATACAGAAAACTAAAGCCCAGACCGAAAAAGCTTTAGTTTTAATGACGTCACATCCGCTAATTTATTAAGTAATGAAATGTCATCCCTTGTGGTTACAAACACTAGTTTACATTTCACAGTTTTTGAGCCGTGATGTCATGCATGCTTTCAACAATGCCTTTCATTGTCACCATTGAAGTTATGTTAATTTTTAGGGGGGGGGGGGGGGGGGGGGGGGGGGGGGGGGGGGGGGGGGGGGGGGGGGGGGGGGGGGGGGGGGTTTTTTTTTTTACCCCCGGGGGGGGGGGGGGGGGGGGGGGGGGGGGGGGGGGGGGGGGGGGGGGGGGGGGGGGGGGGGGGGGGGGGGGGGGGGGGGGGGGGGGGGGGGGGGGGGGGAAAGGGGGGGGGGTTTTTTTGGGGGGGGGGGGGGGGGCCCTCCCCCCCGGCGCGCGGGTTTTTTTTTTTTTTTTTTTAATTATTTTTTTTTTTTTTTTTAAAAGGGGGGGGGGGGGGGGGGGGGGGGGGGCTTTGAAAAGGGGGGGGGGGGGGGGGGGGGGGGGGGGGGGGGGGGAGGAAAAGGGGGAAAAAAAAAAAAAAAAAATTTTTTTTTTTTTAAAAAGGGGGAAAAACACGGGGGGGTTTTTTTTTTTTTTTTTTTTTTTTAAAAAAAAACAAAAAAAAAAAGGCCTCTCCCCCCCTTTTTTTTCTTTTTTCGGGGAAAGGGGGGGGGGGTTTTGCCGCGGGGGGGGGGGTTTCCTCTTCTTGGGGCCCTTTTAAATTTTGGTCGGGGGTTGGGGGGCGTTAACGCGCGTTACATGTGAACATAGCCTTAATGTTTCTAGCATTAAGTGAATATTCACTAATGATAGAACTCACAGACACACATTTGTATGAATGTTCTTTACCGAAATTTTAATACAAAGGTTGGTATCATCAACAAAATATATTGCAACTTGAGCTTATCGCTATAATAAATATCCGTGTCTAAACATATTCTTGTCTTTAAAATGTGTTTTTGTTTTTTCTTATTACGTAGTAATGAACAGACGGATGATGAAGGATTGGAAAATGGTGGCGAGGATGAGAGACACGTGGAAGAATTTGTAGGAGGCCTTCCCTCAGTCGGAGCTCGAATACTAATGTTAGTATTGAAAGCTATTTTTATTTTTTATTTATTTTATTTAATGAACAGACACCTTAATGCCAGAATGTTGTCTTCCCAGAAAACCAGATTTTCATCCTGAACCTACTTAGAATTTTGCATTCACATTTAAACTTGTGGAAATTCATTTTTGAGCATTTAAAAAACACGTGCAAATAATAACTGTAGAACCATATTCAACGTGAAGGATATGGAACAAGCAAATTCTATTTGGAGTGAAGCCGGCTTCGCAGTGACCCAGAATACATAATACCTCAATACAGCTGTTCGTATTCTTATAGAGGCGTAAACGTTCGAGATTGGAAGATTACCAAGGGGATTTAGAATTCCAGTTATTCTTTCATTAATTTATTAATTGCTTTTTATTATACGACTAAATAAAATATGATACTATAATTGTCTTACATTACTAATCAACTAAATATATTAAATTAAACGGAGTCAGTAATTAAGTAGCAGCTTCTTTCATAAAATATTTTCTAAGTAACAATTGTACTCAGTACACTAAAAATAAAAAATAAATCAGTGACTACCTTTTTAGGTCTGGGCCTCATATTTCTGTATCTATGTAATGATTAATTATCAATCTAATAGCCAAGTAGTTGATCAGCCTCCTGTGCCTGACCCACCCCATCGACTTTTTGTGTCTAAGGCAAGCCGGTTTCCTGACGATGTTTTCCTTCACCGTTCGAGCGAATGTTAAATGCGCACATAGAAAGAGTCCATTGGTGCACAGCCGGGGGTCGAATCTCAAGGATGAGGATCGCACGCTTAAGCTAGTAGTCCAACATTGCTATTTACACTAGTTTCACTTCTGTATTTTACGTCATTTTTTTTGTTGTGGAAGAGCTGGGAACCCTGACACAGGTATTTTTTACTTAAAGGGGTCTTTTTACACATTGTAATGCATATGAACTTATAATGAATAAACACATTTTTATTTATAGTTTCATTGATGTATTTCTTTATCTATTCGGTAAATCGATTTAAGTATATCGTAAATTTTTGGTTCGATATTTTTTCTACCCCATCTCATATAGAAATTTCATTTCGACTGGGCGGGGCTTGACCACTCTTAAATTGCAACACATTTAAAACAGCTAACAGGTTTCCGTTTCCCAAACGTTAAATATCTTGTAAAAAATTACGAGCAACTGTAATATAATTTTCATAATGAAGTAATGAAATTCTGTTTCAGCGTAAAACCTTCAGTGTGAGATTAAATAAAACTACAAAGCCTACTTTCAAAACAAAGTATGAACAGGTGTAACGCGTAGGTGCTATTGTAACCCACAAACACTTTTTCTCGCTACCGTACATAAATATGATGTTTTAAAATAGAAAAGCGATACATATATATTATATATTATCTTTGGTTAACATATAAAATTAATTACCAGGCACAGGAGAGTGATCACCTACTAGCCTACTACATTGACAAATGATCATGAAACAGATACAGAAATCTGAGGCCCTGACCTTCACGTTTTTGCTCCACTGATTATTATTATTTATTTATATATAAAGGAAAATGACTACAATAATATTACTTCACGAGAGCTTTTCACCAATCGTGGTCTCGTCGAGTAATGTATAATTAATAAACTCCACATTTACACCTGTTAAAGAATTACAATGAAATCAAAACAATTCTACATTTCAATACATGTACAATGTACTTTTACTGTTACTTGGCCGGGGCGATGATTTCATTATAATAATGTACGCAAAACGATACTCTTTCAACTAAAGATTATATACTTTAAAGATTGTATAAATTGACTATGGATATTTCCTTCAGCCGGCCGTAACTCAATCGCTTGTGTTCGCACACATATACAGCTGTTGCCACGTCCTATTAGTACTTAGTTATGTAGGCTTTGATAACGCCTACATTCTAGTCTATGAGAGTAATAAAATATTACCCTACCAATAAATGATTTCATACGAATTTTTTGCTGTTGTTGTTGTTTTATTTAAAATGAGATAAGTAATTACATATTTCAGAACCGTTCACGATAGAATTATGAAATCGGCGGAATTTCGTAGGCATTCATAAACAATAGACCATAAAGAATAAAAATGGTAGTTTTAAAGACTTACCTGTAGAGCCTTAAGTATGGGCACTTTGTCGAGCAGTTCTTCGTAAAGCTTGCGCTTCTTGAAGGCGCTCTTGAGCAGGATGCGACGGAAGGTGTGCCTGTCCATGGCCCACAGGGCTCCAGGACTCTGCGCCCGCACTGACGCGGCCCGAGGCATGTTGTACATGAGGGCCAACTCCCCGAATGAGCCTGAGCCTTCGTATGTGTGTACCACCTGGATATATATAAGATATTTCAATGGGGAAAATATTATGCCTAATAAATGGGTCTCATTTTCTATAGGCCAGTTTTTGTACTCCAAAAAAATACTGTTTTCAGTTTGTAGTTTTAATTTAATGAGAATTAAACCTAAAATGTTCAACTAAAGAAATAAAAAACTAAGATTTTAAAATCACACACTCCTGGACCATTGAACAGATTTTTTTAATAAATATTTGTTACGAATAAAGGTGTAATTTTAAAAAGAGTAATAATAATATATGATAAATGAAAAAGCGAACCTAACATAGTAATAATAGGTCAATAAACATACCTTTTCAACTCCATCATCGCCCGTGACGAGTACGTCAAAGACCCCGTTTTCGATGACGTAAAAGTTATCGCCATCGTCCCCTTGTCGGATCACGTACTCGCCGGGCTCGGAGCGCTTTTCAAACATTGCGTCTAGCACCTAAAGGCAAGATAAAACTTTAGTCAGATAAGCAAATTAAAACAAGAATATTTTATAAAATTATTTTAACAACATAAACCAATATTGTCTTCCTTTCTTCCCTCCGATTAACCACAATTTAATAAAACGACTTTTATTTTAAACCAGCTGACTCTAGGTATACTAACTAAAAGGACTATTAGACATTCAACAAATCTTTACGCGAGGAAGAGTGTAAGAACGGCAGTTCAACATCAGACAGTTCATCCTGTAAAGCGAATCGGACGACAAATACACCTTATTAATTTAAAGACAAAAAATCAGATCTCTACAAAAACATCTTCCTCTTTCTGGCCTTGCAGCCTCGGAAAGACATTAGGTATTAAAGAGATACGCAGTGAAATATTTTTTTAAACCCCGTCGTGCATTACAAATTATTGTATGAAATTAACAAATTGCGTTTACTCTGGTATAATCATGCTTGTTTTAGGAGGGAACGTAACGGGAGGGCGCACGAGTGCACTTATCATCATAAGCACATTTCCTTTTAATGTTTGATCTGATTAAATCCGGTGATATTTAATTTTAGCTATAAAAATATGACTGTCAAAGAATAATTACTGTCATGAACCCAATTGAGATTGGATAACTATTTAAATATTAGGATTCTACGCTTTTGTTATTTGTTTATTACCTGAACGTAAGATATACAACGAATCGATAATCACCCCTGCGATTCTTTAATGTCGGTTCAAAATACGCAAAGCCAGAACATAATCTGACCTGTCATAAAACGTATCCTAAGTATAATTTAAATAAGCTCATTTAAACCCAGGTTAATTTGACGAAACCCCAGTCTTAAACTATCATTTGACCTTTAGAGGTGGGACCTTTTAATAGCCATATTCGTTGATTACGTTGAAGATCAAAAGTTACCAAGGGGGCAAAGTTAATTTGAAATTAAGTGAGAGTTGAGATTGACGTTTTTTATTTACATTGGAATAATAAATTGATGATTTCTATCTTAAATAAAGGCCGCTGTGCAAATTTCACAGCATTGTTCACACTAAACACTGGTGCTATTTTTCTTTTCCACGCATTTCATCAAAACTACATTTGCTGTAAGTAAATAGATTGATTAACGCCCCATCCCCGGGCCTAGGTTAAAAGAAGTACATGAGAAATAAATTAAATAATAAAAACTTAAAAAGTGAAATATACCACGCCATCGTCGTACGCTGTTATTGCATTAGAGTCCATCTACCTTCGCAAACGTATTCCAAACGGGTCCATGGATACTATTTGCCGTATCTCGAGGCAAGCTGTTATAAAGACTCGCTCCGAAAGGTTGGTTAGGTCGATGTATATGATTAGTGTTATGCCGGCTACGTGTGGGATAGTTAAATTTAATGCTGGTGTGTATAGGTTCGGGCCTTCCTATATATTTCTAGACGAAACGCATCTCATCATATATCATCAGGGTTCTGCCCTATTATAAAGAAGGTATTCTAAAGCGCAATACTTCTCATTATTTTATGTATGTCTTACCTGCTGCATCTGTTGAGCATCGAGAGAGCGGAATAGAAGAATTCCGCGCACGGCTTCAGCGAGACGTGCCCGTTGAGCATCGGACTTGGGGAACACTGCCGGAGCACCCTCATCAGAGTCATCTTCTTCGGGATCATATGTTTCAGCAAAAACGGACTTGCGTCGATTGTTGAAGCGCGCCACGGGCGGCTCTATTAACAAATTCAGTTATTGAATAATAATTTACCAGAACTAGGCCAAAGGTAAGTTTATAGATAGTTACATTAGAGCCGAAATTAAAAAAAAAAAGTAGTGTTAATAGTGTTAGCTATGAGTCGTAGTATTCAATTGAAGCGCGCAAATCGACGTATAATATAACGTACGGTCGAACTGCATTATAACCAAAATAAATACTCGAGAATAGCCGCACAGTATAGCGCCATTATTTTTAGCGCTGGTAATAAACTAGCCGGGTAATTATTCTAAATTCAAAATTTAATTCATTGGAGTTAGTTCTCAAGATTATGATGTAAATTTTCTTATTTACCATTTAAAATCTGAAAACTAACCTTGACCTTTGTAAATATATATATGTATTATACTAACATAGCGATTAAGATGTACTGAGACGTGATGTAATAGTAAGCCAAGTATATGCTAAAGCTGATTAATCACAACCAACAATACAATTCAAAATTTACCGAAACATTTGATGAGTGATCAGATTGAATTTAAAAATAATATCACTGGAAATTCCAATTAAGGCTAGTTTTAAAATAGTACCAGACTTTTTATGACCGTTATGTAAGTGATCTAGTATGTAACCAGTTTTAATAGTCGTTTAAAACAAGAACAAACTAATAGTACTAGTTTATTTAATCCTACGTATGGCATGTGTGTTGTAAATAATAAAATAAATATTGATTTCTAAAAAAATTTGCAACTTTTAGACAGGTGTAGTAGGTCGTTAGGTAATGAAAATATAGCCATATTACAATATTTCTAACTAAATATATTTAAAATATGTGTTTGAATGGTTCTAAGATTTTTTAAACTCTAGACTTAGCAACATCTTAAGACTTGCTAGTACTGTCAGATGTTTTATTTATAAAACAGAATGGTAGAGGTATCTTGCAAACAAATTTCAATTGCAGTTAAATTAACCAATAAAAAACAATTTAAAAATAAAATAATTAAGAGCAAACACATTAATATAAAAACATATCATGACCCTAACTCAAGAAATAAGCCAGACCTTCTAAATTACAAAACTTCAAAGGGTTAGAAACAAACACACAAATTAGATCAGTGAACTGTAAACATAAAAAATTTATGCTCCATAAATCATTTCACAGATGGTACAAAGAAAACTGAAAGTTTTGCTTTTATTCTACTTTAGATTCATTAAATTGTTTTCCTAATTAGACGATGAAGAGCAAAAAAGATTTTTTAGCTATAATTACAATTAAGGAATTTATAAATAGTAGAATAATTTTACCATTCAGTGAAAATATGACTGTGGCAGAATGCCAAACATTGAAAGAGTTCACTATGCCTAACAATTATAGTAACAACTTTGTAAATAATTTTAACAGCTGTTATCTTGCTACTTTTATGTGAATTTTACTGCTTGTAAAGATTAACAATAAATTACGGACCACAATAT